>MJUT01050917.1:762423-823439 GCA_002080005.1 Gigantidas platifrons | reverse complement strand
GAGGGGCACCTAATAACCGGTTATTTTCCCGGGCTGTGAAAATATGGACAGTTTACTTCCGGTCATATTGGTCATACAAAAATGCCTTTATTTTAACTAAGTATGTAATAAATAGTTTAATACATGGGCATTTCCATATTGGCCTGGTTAATCTGTATTTATTATGTGTGAAGACTAGGGGTTAAGGTTATGGTACTTAACGCCACTTTCAACAAATATTTCAGTTATATCGTGGCGGTCAGATTTATTGGTGGTGGAAACCGGAGTAGCCGGAGAAAACCACCGACCTGTCGATATTATCACATAAAAGTGTATCTAGAACACCTCGCAATACACGGGATTCGAACTCACAGCTTTAGTGGTGATAGGCACTGATTGAACAAGTAGTTATAGATCAAACTACCATACGATCACGATGGACCCTATATTATTATGTGTTGAATGTTCTCCACTATACACTGAAATTGTAAAATATTCACCCGTTATTAATTTTGATCATTTATTTTCTTATTATTATTATCATCATTTTATTGCAAAATTATGTGCAATAAATGAAAAAATCTTCACTGACGGAACAGTTCCAAAAAATCCAATAGAAATACAATAGAAACAGAGGCAAACTTGAAACTCCTAACTCAGATACATGACCGCCCATTTACCTGGCTTAGAACAGTCACATTTGGCACCTTAAAATCTAATTCAACCCACCATTTCTTTGGAAATGTCTGTACCAAGTCAGGGTCATTACGGGTTTCACAGTTTTCCGGTTGTTGACTGATTTTGTCTCTTTATATACTTATGAGTGTTAACTTTCCCTTTGGAAGATTGTTCGGAGTTCGGTAATTTTGTTATTACCATTATTCACATCAATAGAATATAACGGTGTTCAGCTAGTATTATCACCACACACCCTCTTCTAGAGAAATGATGCAATACATTATCACATGTCTAACAATTATAGAAGCTTCCACTTTAAATAGTCATTCAATAAAATTGATTAATAGAAAATAAGATGTTTAACTGTAATGGCCCACAGCATACCCAAACACAACAATACTAACCACTCCTACATAATACCTCAGACCACCTGTATCGTGTGGGAGGCCATGTTTACAAAACATTATTTAACACCCCCGCAAGTGTGTTTGAAAATCTCAGTCTATTAAACCTGACCTGACATAAATTAGTATTAAGTATTATGAATGAAAGACGAAAAATATTTTTATAGTATGTCTCAAGAAATCGTTCTGGTTTTTGCCCCAAAAGACTATAAATCGATTAGTTGGTATAGCATGTAACACTCAAAATAGATTAGCAGAAGTAGTTAGTTGTAGTTGAGTCATTACAGAATACAGAAGGCCATAGTAATTGACGTCAATCATAATTCTAATGCAATATTTGTTAATAATAGAATCTGAGTGGCTAGATAAATGTTTGAAGATATCAAAGGGTAATGAAAAGCCGTAGATTAAAGAAAGACAGACAATATAAGAGTCAGAAGAAAAGGGACAAAAAGGTAAACAATACTCTACAAAATACTACACAGAAAACTACGCTTGGGCAACATGTATCCCACTAAAACTGAAGGGAAGGCAGTTCCTGCTCCCCAAATGGCATCCGTCGTGTTACATGATAGATAATGAATGAGGAAATGGCCGGATTATTGCATACTTGAAATCTAACATGTGCGTGTCTGTTCGAGTGGATAATGTCTTGTCTTCGGTGAGCACACAACTGACACCACTGATATAGGTTACCACCGTGGATTACCATCTTAAGTGCAAAAGTTTCGACACTTATCCAGTCCTTGTGTTTCACCGGTCACTTCGTAATATTTCATCTATATTTATGAAAGGAAAAAATCTATAGTCAAGACACCATGTAGTATATATAAAAAATAATGCTCCTGGTAGACTTATGGAATTACACTGCCAAAGATAACTCACCCTAATGTGTTGTAAATATCAATAAACATGTAAAATCCCATATCGCTATTTAGTGTTCATTGTATTCATTATTATTGTAAAGTCATTTATTCATTGTGCTTTCTAATGTGTAACATGTATTGCTTATATGGTCTAAGGAATTTCATATTGGTACATGTTTGTATATGTAATTTCAATGATCGATATTATGCTTATTTTCCCTTTGATGTTTAAAACCAATATATTTCATATCACGTAAGGGCTGAGGTGATTCCAATTATCGCTAATCGCTAAGCGTTGTCAATGACGCACGTGGTAATATCGCTGTTTTATAATATGACGCTATAATGACGTCACATTACCAAATCCTTGATAAACATACTATCATAGCGATAAAATAATTAAAGATGTTTTTTTAAACTCGAGGACGTTTATCAGTCATCTCTCATCTCAGAGGCTTCGCCCTTCGATGAGAGATGACTGAGAAACGTCATCTCGTTTAAGAAAAACATCGTTAATCACTTATTATCGATGATTTGTACATTTTGCCTTTAATCTTGACATGCGGTGATGTATATTATCAAGCAATACGATATTTTCTAGTCATTCCCATTCCGGCAGAAACTCCGGTTTTTTTCGTTTATTGATCACGTGATTTGACGTAAACTGCAGGCATCATTACTTCCGGTTTGGGTAGCAACGCCTGGCGTGAATTTAAATACGTCATTCACGGTAAAAATGGAAAGGCCCAAGCTTTCTCAGGACTGGTGCTGTGTTCCTCAGTGTAAATCTGATGGAAGGAAGCGTGGGAAATTTAAATAAAGCATATTTGTTGTCTTTTTTGTACAGTTTGAGGCGATCATCATTCCAATCACACCTTTTTTAATAAATATATAAGTATATCACACTGTTCAATATTAGGCAACAGTTTTAAATCCGACGACCATATCGGCACTTGTCCGATCTCACACACAACCTTTGTTACACCGTTCTCCGTTAAATATTGTTCTCCTGTTTACTTGTCAAAGTTCGTGGTCATTTGTTGACGTTATTTTCTCTAGATCAAGTTCACATAACTTGACTAATTCATGTTTTCTATACAAATGACATGTTATGCCTCTATGCTGTAAATATTCCTTTAGATCGGGAACCTGCCATCGGAAGAAATCTACTTGAATATCCATGATATAATGATGAACGTAACATGTTGATAAATGCTAACAAACCGGAAGTTTAGATGCCTGTTGTTTGGTTGCTACGATACGCCAATCGTACCTCCAATTTGAAAACAGCTTTAACCCGAAAATACCATATTTGCTTGCTATTAACATATTATCGCTGTTTTCTAATATGACGTTATAATGACGTCACTGCCATCACATTACCAAATCCTCGATAAGTATACTATCGTTAATATGTTTTGTTCGAAAAAGGATTTCTCATCGCATCTCGTATATTGCGATATTGCTCTGAGATATCAATTCTGGCAAATCAAATTGACGATAGTATATATTTATCATATGATGGCGGCAGCTCCTACATCGTCATTACCCACAGCTGATTGCGGTCCATTTACTCTCCACACACTATCTAACAAATACATTCATGAGTCCTTTTTAAACATTTTCATTAGCTCCGACCAATCGTTTTGCAGCCAATCAAACTACAGACACAGTCTTAAGTGAGAAAGGGTTCTTGTATATTAAAATGACCAGGAGAGATAACCGGGTGGAAATTGGCCATGGATTATCGACGATGAATGTCATATCGACTGATCTGATCGTATCTTTTATAAACTGTTCAATCTGTATAATAGCAACATTTCGATCCTTGGTGTTATATTGTTTAGGAAACTATTAAATACAAAACAGCTACGGAACAAACCCGGAACAAATTAACTAATATCACGGATTGGGTGGAAAATATCGAAGCGAGATTAGCCGTTGGTTAACGATGATGCTGTTCCCAATAACCAATAACGTGATAGAAGGTGTATGATAGTTAGTTGGTGTCTAAATGCAACGTAAAAGTGTCAAACCCTCTCCACCATTCCTCTATTACTTGTAGCAATGAAAACATACGTTCATAGAACAAGTCGAATATCAATATGATTTATTGTATGTTAGTCACGTTTGAAGATACCCAAGGAATGTCCAGAGACCGTAAATCGAAAAAGGACAGACAACGCAATGGCTAAACGAAAAAAGGGAACAAGACAAACAATGATCTACACAGAAAGGTAAAGATCGAGCAACAAAAGCCCCAATGAAATCCGGGAATGAACTCAGGTTCTCCGGAAGGAAAGCAGTTCCTGTTCCACATGTGGCACCCGTCGTGTTACTCTTGTTACAAACTTATTGTCGTGGTGGTCTGGATATTGGTAAACTATAGCTCACTTGAAGTGTAACAGGTTGTTGTATATCTAACAATAAAGAACTCACTCATTCTACTCAATTCGGTTGTTTCGAATCATGTCAATTCCGACCACGTTCCGTCTTTTTCCTGTCTTGACGTCTGAACAAATAGGCAGACGACTTCCGGTGTTTACGCTATTACTGTGACAACGTCAGCATATCATAGTCGTAGATGCGGTAGATTATAAGTAATTGTAATATGGAGACGCCAAGGAAACCGCTGAATAAATACTGATGTTCGGTACCCCACTATCTGTCTTATATAAGAAATATATATATAAAAGCAGATCGTTTTCCTTTCATGATGCTGACAGCCGCAAATAAAGAAAGAAAACAAATTTAATTTTAAAGAATTATTTGTCTTTGCGTTGAAGTCTTTGATACAAATAAAATAATTTAATTGATATCTGTCTTTTACAGAAAATGTTAAGATATTTTTAACTTGAGAATCGAACGTTAAAATGGCACATATCGATTGGAGTTTATGTTGTGTACATTGACACCGGAAGCTCAGGACCAGCAGTTCCATCGAAATCACGTGATCTGGCAGACGAAAATATTTTTTTTTTTACGGAATGAAAATGATTCGAAACAACCGAATTGTCAGAAACTGAAAATAAATGTTGCAATGTAATTGTACACAATATAAACCAACCACAAGAATACCAGTAACCAGATTTCTGACAAATCTCAATTTCTAGATACAAATGGGATACTGGTGGAAATTTTGGTACGGTCTGGCTTGTAAGACAGTATATTATAATGTACAATTTCGTAACATTCAGATTCCGTACTACAAAATAATCTGTATGCCATGTTTAAAAAAATACAATTATGGATTATAATTTGTTTTTAGAAACATAATGAAATTGATAATTTTTGTTTAGACTTGATCATGTCGTGGGAGGGCATGGCTACAAAACACTATTTAACACCCCTTGCAAGTGTGATTGAAAGTGTCGGTCTATCAAGAAAGACATGCCTTTGAATGGAATAAAATCATTTGTATTCTAAATAAATAAACATGAAGAAAATACAATATATAGCTTTTAACGTATGAGGCAAAATTCGTTCTGATTTGTGCCCTAGAGACTATTTATTACTACTATAAAATAGTATACCTAGTTACAACACAATAAATTATCAGAAGTAGTACATTGTTATTTAGTCATGTCTGAACTCTGAAGGTTTGTTTTTATCTATTATGTCAACGAGGACATTAGTTGATTGAATTATGTTAGAATGACTGTGGTTATCGTCGCTTTCAAACTAGTTGAAGCCCGCCACTTTTTATTGAAGTCAGTATCTTGTTAGGAAAGAGAATGGTCATGTACATGTACCGTATGGGTATCGATTTCGCCTCTGTTTATACGATTTTTGTATTAGATTTTAGTACTGTTGTGACAGTGGGATATTATTTCATTTTATTTCACCATTTTTGTAGATATGGCATAACTACCAGGGCTCGTGTTGTTCGTGTCTTTATTTTTCTGTGTTGTGTTTTTGTTGTGTTGTCTCCGTCCCGTATCTTGTTTACCCAATGTTGCCAGTGTCTCTGGGTTGTCTCCGTCCCATATCTTGTTTACCCAATGTTGCCAGTGTCTCTGGGTTGTCTCCGTCCCGTATCTTGTTTACCCAATGTTGTCAGTGTCTCTGGGTTGTCTCCGTCCCGTATCTTGTTTACCCAATGTTGCCAGTGTCTCTGGGTTGTCCATTATTGATTGCCCCTTCGGTTTTCTCTCACGTTCATTTTCTATACTGGTATAATAATCACCGGGCCAACCTGCTCATTTACATTTTTGATTTATTTAATCGAAGACCAAAATGTAGGTTAATTTGCCGATTGGACATAATGAACAGTTAATGTCAGTGTCTCAATATATATAATGTAAGCTAATGAAGATACAAATATATATACTTATAGAAGTAAACACATAATTATTATATTTTCTCCCATTATTACGGTGTTTTAACCCCGCTGAACCAGTGGTGGAGAAATCTGTAATCCTCTAGAGGATTAAAAGTCTCGTGCCTTTCCCCGCATTTATTTCAAACGCATTTATTTCAAAATTTGAAATAAAGTTCGTGTTAAATAAGGCTTGTGGTTAAAATTTTAAATTTAACTGTCTTGAGTGGAGAAATATCGTAACCCACGGGCAACTCAAGGAGAATCTATATTTATCTATTAGTAGTAAAAACGTAGAAAAACATTGGACTTGTTTATCTGCCAATAAGCAACCAACTCTGCTTGTATTGTCGTCACAAATCCTCACCTATTTCAAAATGCGAATAATATAATTTCAGATTTCATAACAATAGAAGGATAATTACATCTGATTTGTTCGTTAAATTGATGTAAATGACCACACTTATGTAAATCAAGCGACACACAAATAAATTATTTACCATTTATCACTTTGACCAAGATATTAATAATAATATTAAAAAAAAGTTCAAAATTTCTGCATATGATCTAGATACGCAAAGTTATTTAACATATTAAGCTTAAGCTACACAATATAATTATGAAAAAAAGCATAAGTAACAAAACATAACATGATGTGGACCCAATGGCCATTTTATGAGACAAATAGTTAGGGCTTAAATACAAACTTTAATATCATTGAGATATTAAATAAACAACTAAGGAAATATGTGTGCTTACTTATTTCTTTATGTTAAAATTCAGCTTCATAAATGTAATATCTAAAAAAAAAAGTAAATTTTCTTTCATTACACATTCTGATCTCAACAGCAGATATTTTTATTAACAATATTCAGGAGGGTACCTTTGTATATGGACAGTTATTCATGCAAATATGTGAGAGCTACATGTCTATTGAGGTTTCTGTGGGTGGATATCGCCAAAAGAATAGAAATTAGTTCGACAGTTGATTAGAGAAACAAGTGTGCTTGCTCTTTTGGTATAAGCACAATAATCCATCAATCAGAGAGTAGAACATATACATAAATAGTCCTTTTTAAAGAAAAAAGTTCCCTTATCTTTGGTTTATCTTTAAAATTTGTATTGTAATGGTCAGTATATAAACGTTATTCGCGGCTTAAATCTCATTGGATTTAGTGGGTATTTTGATACCTTTATAGGAGGGGGGCTTAATTTGTGACTTTTTATTGAGATGCATGCACCAACTAAGGATTTTGTTTAGATTGATGGTGTTTAACGTCACTTTCAACAACATTTCAGTTATATCGTGGCGGTCAGATTTATTGGTGGGGGAAACCGGAGCACCCGAGGAAAATCACCGACCTGTACAAGTCACTGACAAACTTTGTTACTTGATATGCTACACCTCGCCCTCACCGAGATTCGAACTCACAACATCAGTGGTGATAGGCACAGATTGCATAGACAGTTGTAAATTCAACTATCAAACGATCACTGTGACAACGGCCCCTACCAGGAAAGTGAGAATCTATTCCTACGATTTGTCGATTGCAATTTGGAACTGTTCTGAAAGTGTGATATTTTTTTGTTTTCAATTCATCAGAAATTATGAGTAATTATTTGTACTGTTACTTGCTAGTTTTTGTTCATATATTTATAGAAAATGTAGATAAGGTTTGAATTCATTGTTTTCTTCTGACGTGAAATGTATACGACAACACTATAGTAAAAATCTATATTCGTTACTTTTGTTGGAATTTCTTTGTGAAATTTAATTAAATATTAAACAGGTGTGACATTTTATAATTAAAATCTTAAAATGAAAAACAAATAAATACCTAATGGTAAAAACAATTAAAAAAAATATAATAGGAAAATAGAAATAGAAAAGAGTGCAAAATCGATACCCCTGACACAAATATACACAATAGGAAATTAAAAGAATCTGTTGTCGTTAATGTTCGTTCTTATTCGGTCCTTACTGTTAATAGTTAGGTGTTGTCTATGTTGTCGTTAATGTTCGTTCTTATTCGGCCCATACTGTCAATAGTTAGGTGTTGTCTATGTTGTCGTTAATGTTCGCTCTTATTCGGTCATTACTGTCAATTGTTAGGTGTGGTCTATCTTGTTGTTAATGTTCTTTCTTATTCGGCCCTTACTGTCAATAGTTAGGTGTTGTCTATGTTGTCGTTAATGTTCGCTCTTATTCGGGCATTACTGTCAATTGTTAGGTGTGGTCTATCTTGTTGTTAATGTTCGTTCTTATTCGGTCCTTACTGTCAATTGTTAGGTGTGGTCTATGTTGTCGTTAATGTTCGCTCTTATTCGGTCATTACTGTCAATAGTTAGGTGTGGTCTATGTTGTCGTTAATGTTCGTTCTTATTCGGCCCTTACTGTCAATTGTTAGGTGTGGTCTGTAGTTAATGTTCTTTCTTATTCGGTCCTTACTGTCAATTGTCAGGTGTGGTCTATGTTGTCGTTAATGTTCGTTCTTATTCGGCCCTTACTGTCAATAGTTAGGTGTGGTCTATCTTGTTGTTAATGTTCGTTCTTATTCGGTCCTTACTGTCAATTGTTAGGTGTGGTCTATGTTGTCGTTAATGTTCGTTCTTATTCGGTCTTTACTGTCAATTGTCAGGTGTGGTCTATGTTGTCGTTAATGTTCGTTCTTATTCGGTCCTTACTGTTAATTGTTAGGTGTGGTCTATGTTGTCGTTAATGTTCGTTCTTATGCGGTCCTTACTGTCAATTGTTAGGTATGGTCTATGTTGTCGTTAATGTTCGTTCTTATTCGGTCCTTACTGTCAATTGTTAGGTGTGGTCTGTAGTTAATTTTCTTTCTTATTCGGTCCTTACTGTCAATTGTTAGGTGTGGTCTATGTTGTCGTTGATGTTCGTTCTTATTCGGTAATTACTGTCAATTGTTAGGTGTGGTCTGTAGTTAATTTTCTTTCTTATTCGGTCCTTACTGTCAATTGTTAGGTGTGGTCTATGTTGTCGTTGATGTTCGTTCTTATTCGGTCATTACTGTCAATTGTTAGGTGTGGTCTATCTTGTTGTTAATGTTCGTTTTTATTCGGTCCTTACTGTCAATTGTTAGGTATGGTCTATGTTGTCGTTAATGTTCGTTCTTATTCGGTCTTTACTGTCAATTGTCAGGTGTGGTCTATGTTGTCGTTAATGTTCGTTCTTATTCGGTCCTTAATGTCAATTGTTAGGTGTGGTCTGTAGTTAATTTTCTTTCTTATTCGGTCCTTACTGTCAATTGTTAGGTGTGGTCTATGTTGTCGTTGATGTTCGTTCTTATTCGGTCATTACTGTCAATTGTTAGGTGTGGTCTGTAGTTAATTTTCTTTCTTATTCGATCCTTACTGTCAATTGTTAGGTGTGGTCTATGTTGTCGTTGATGTTCGTTCTTATTCGGTCATTACCGTCAATTGTTAGGTGTGGTCTGTAGTTAATTTTCTTTCTTATTCGGTCCTTACTGTCAATTGTTAGGTGTGGTCTATGTTGTCGTTAATGTTCGTTCTTATTCGGTCATTACTGTCAATTGTTAGGTGTGGTTTATGTTGTTATTAATGTTCGTTCTTATTCCGTCATTACTGTCAATTGTTAGGTGTGGTCTATGTTGTCTTTAATGTTCGTTCTTATTTGATCCTTACTGTCAATTGTTAGGTGTGGTCTGTTGTCGTTAATTTTCGTTCTTATTCGGTCATTACTGTCAATTGTTAGGTGTGGTCTGTTGTCGTTAATTTTCTTTCTTATTCGGTCATTACTGTCAATTGCTAGGTGTGGTCTGTTGTCGTTAATGTTCGTTCTTATTCGGCATTTACTGTCAATTATTAGGTGTGGTCTGTTGTCGTTAATGTTCGTTCTTATTTGATCCTTACTATCAATTGGTAGGTGTGGTTTATGTTGTTGTTAATTTTCGTTCTTATTCGGCCTCTACTGTCAATTGCTAGGTGTGGTCTGTTGTCGTTAATTTTCGTTCTTATTCGGCATTTACTGTCAATTATTAGGTGTGGTCTGTTGTCGTTAATGTTCGTTCTTATTTGATCCTTACTGTCAATTGTTAGGTGTGGTTTATGTTGTCGTTAATGTTCGTTCTTATTCGGCCTTTACTGTCAATTGTTAGGTGTGGTCTATGTTGTCGTTAATGTTCGTTCTTATTTGATCCTTACTATCAATTGTTAGGTCTGGTTTATGTTGTTGTTAATTTTCGTTCTTATTCGGTCATCACTGTCAATTGTTAGGTGTCGTCTGTTGTCGTTAATTTTCGTTCTTATTCGGTCCATACTTTCAACTGTTAGGTGTGGTCTATGTTGTCGTTAATGTTCGTTCTTATTCCGTCCATACTGTCAATTATTAAGTGTGGTCTATGTTGTCGTTCATGTTCATTCATATTCGGCCTTTACTGTCAATTATTAGGTGTGGTCTGTTGTCGTTCATGTTCGTTCTTATTCGGCCTTTACTGTCAATTGTTAGGTGTTGTCTATGTTGTTGTTAATGTTCGTTCTTATTCAACCCTTACTGTCAATTGTTAGGTGTGGTCTATGCTGTTGTTAATGTTCGTTCTTATTCGGCCCTTACTGTCAATTGTTAGGTGTGGTCTATGTTGTCGTTAATTTTCGTTCTTATACGGCATTTACTGTCAATTGTTAAGTGTGGTTTATGTTGTCGTTAATGTTCGTTCTTATTCGGTCATTACTGTCAATTGCTAGGTGTGGTCTGTTGTCGTTAATGTTCGTTCTTATGCGGCCTTTACTGTCAATTGTTAGGTATGGTCTGTTGTCGTTAATTTTCGTTCTTATGCGGCCTTTACTGTCAATTGTTAGGTGTGGTCTGTGTTGTTGTTAATGTTCGTTCTTATTTGATCCTTACTGTCAATTGTTAGGTGTGGTCTGTTGTCGTTAATTTTCGTTCTTATTAGGTCCTTACTGTCAATTGTTAGTTGTGGCCTATGCTGTTGTCAATGTTCGTTCTTATTCGGCCCTTATTGTCAATTGTTAGGTGTGGCCTATGTTATCGTTAATGTTCGTTCTTAATTTATCCTTACTGTCAGTTGTTAGGTGTATTCTATGTTGTTGTTAATGTTCGGTCTTATTCGGTCCATACTGTCAATTGTTAGTTGTGATCTATTTTGTCGTTCATGTTCGTTCTTATGCGGCCTTTACTGTCAATTGTTAGGTATGGTCTGTTGTCGTTAATTTTCGTTCTTATGCGACCTTTACTGTCAATTGTTAGGTGTGGTCTGTGTTGTCGTTAATGTTCGTTCTTATTTGATCCTTACTGTCAATTGTTAGGTGTGGTCTGTTGTCGTTAATTTTCGTTCTTATTAGGTCCTTACTGTCAATTGTTAGTTGTGGCCTATGTTGTTGTTAATGTTCGGTCTTATTCGGTCATTACTGTCAATTGTTAGGTGTATTCTATGTTGTTGTTAATGTTCGGTCTTATTCGGTCCATACTGTCAATTGTTAGGTGTGGTCTATGTTGTCGTTCATGTTCGTTTATATTCGGCCCTTGCTGTCAATTGTTAGGTATGGTCTGTTGTCGTTCATGTTCGTTCATATTCGGCCCTCACTGTCAATTGTTAGGTATGGTCTGTTGTCGTTCATGTTCGTTCATATTTGGCCTTTACTGTCAATTGTTAGGTGTGGTCTATGTTGTTAATTTTCATTCTTAATCGGCCTTTACTGTCAATAGTTAGGTGTTGTCTATGTTGCCGTTAATTTTCATTCTTAATCGGCCTTTACTGTCAATTGTTAGGTGTGGTCTGTTGTCGTTAATGTTCGTTCTTATTCGGCTTTTACTGTCAAGTTTTAGGTGTGGTATATGTTGTCGGAAAGGTTCGTTCTTAATCGACATCCAACCATTATTTAATGTTTAATCCAATTAATAAAAGGTTCGTTAGATCAACATTTCCACACATAAAATCGCATTTTAAAGAATCAAAAGCTTTTTGAAAAATCTACAATTGTTATTGCCCTGTCAAGTTTACAATGATCCGCATGGTCTATGGTATCTTGAACTGTTCTCATTGTCAAAGTAACCAGTTTGTTCTTCATTAATGCATTTTTGGAGTGCTTCTTTGAACCTTTGAGCAAAAACATTTGAATTTTCAATCTACATTCAAAAGAAAGATGTGGCGATAGTTACAGGGTATCTATATTCAACTAATCCCCCTTTATAATTCAAATTCTTTATTGCCTTTAAACATAAGACATGTTTGTGACAGATTAAAAAAACAAAAAACAAAACAAATACAAATAAACGTGATACATTACAATGACAATATCTGAATTAAAAGTAACATTTCATATTAGGAGACTTCTGCCCTCAGTTCTAATGACCGTTTTATATAAATACCAATGATAGGATACTACAAGTGCACATGGTCGGCCTTAAGCAAAACTGACCAATTGTTCCCACTTTGGCTCCGAGCTAGAGTTATCTACTCTCGGTTGTTCAAGTACACACACCAACAAACTGCAAGTTTTACGGAGAACAGTTAGGCCCCACACCTCCTAAAGCCGGTCGTGTTAGTGCATGTCATTTTTGAGATTTGGAGAATGTGCTGATTAAACCAGTCTGTTAATTTGTGTTTATCAAATGATTTTCCAGTTCCTACTACGCTGTTGTGAGATTAAAGCAATCAAAATTGATCCATTCAAGAAAAATATTTGATAATAAGCTTTATAGAAATCGATTACAATATTTGTACTCTCTACTTTCAAGAAGTATACAAGGAAGAAGAATTCTAAACTTGTGTGGGAATATCCATCTAATCCCGTTTTGTTACTAATCTCAAGGAAGTTTTAACAATATTTTAGATAGATTGAAATTTGTATTTATTTGTGCGACAAGTGCAGAAAAATGTTTGCAAGTATTTTGGGAAGAGTTCTTTTTAACACAACTTTCAGCCAACTTTTTTTCCCATCTCTTATCAAACATCGCAATATGATAGGATACGAATGAATGTTTGACGTACTGTGATTTGAGGAGAATGCTATTTTCATTGGTTTCAGATCAATCACGTGCATTGATATGACTGGCTTGTTGCGGGATGCACATGACATATGTTCGTTGGTCTTAGGTCAATCACACGCATTGATATGACTGGCTTGTTGCAGGATGCACATGACATATGTTCATTGGTCTGAGGTCAAGCACATGCATTGATATGCCTGCCTTATTGCAGGATGCACATGACATATGTTCATTGTTCTGAGGTCAATCACATGCATTGATATGACTGCCTTGTTGCAGGATGCACATGACCTCTGTTTTTCTTTTCTCATCCTTGGTGTTACATGTCATTTTGATGTCATCATGTGTCCCCTTTCTCTTTTGAGCTGTTGCTAATAATAGTTGTATTTATTTTCATTTGATGGCTAGTCTGTTACATAAAGGTGTGGATAAAATACACGTGTTTCATATTGTAATATACCAACAATCCCCCCGTAGAAAGTTTATATGTCACAACTCCTACATTACGTCCCCAGTTTACAGTTTATATTAAGACTTTTTACAACGTCATCGTCTACTGATTTTATATTGAAGGTTTTTTTTGTTTTTTTTTAAAGAATCGTCTCATCTTATCTCTCAAAAGGTTTTTCAGAAATATATCAACACTTTGTTGAAAAGATTCCTGTCACCTACGCTACGTACAGAAGACGTATTATGGTATTAGTAATTATATTGTCATTCAAAGTTAATGTTGGTTTCACTATTATGTCTTATGGGGATGGGTGTTGGCCTTGTGTATGACAATTTACACCGGCAAATAACATTATTTTCTATTTAAAATTCTATATCTTTTTGGTGGGATTCGTTGTTGATCATCTTTTTAGTTTTTTGTGTTTCTATTATGTGTCTTAACGTTCTGATTACGATTTCCGCATTACAACGATGTTCGGTTCGTATTTACATCCAGTTGCTTGTAGGAGGGCTCATGTTTTATTGACGTTATTTGTGTTTGTTTGTATATAGTGGTGTCCAACACATAATGTGTTGTGTTTTTGCTCCTAATTTCCCTGGATTGTCTATTTTTGATTTCCGTTCGGTACTCTCTGGAGCTTATTTACATAACTCATAACAACAAATATAACGAAGAAACAGTTTGCTTCCATTGCATAAATACATCTACGACACTGAGTTAACACATTTGAAATTCAAGTTGAATAAATGACAAAAGAACCATTACAGCACTTTATTTTTGATCTTTATTAAAACAAAAACAAAACAAAAAACCAACAAATATTTACCTTCAAGATGACTAACGTGAAAAAAGTTAATTCTGATTTTTGAACTAATGACCAACCTGTTAAAACATGAAAGCAAGAATATGAGAGTTTAAATACAAGTCCAATGTCTTGCTTGTCTGTTGCGTAATGTGTTCCTGAAATTTTATAGATATGAATTCGATATAAGTATTCAGCTGCCATTACATCTACTTTTTCCTCATTTTTTTGTTATATGTTACAAAGAACATGCACCATTTTATATAGAATGCATCAATATGTCAGTTTTGTCTTGAATGTGTTCAATGCTACTTCGCTAGTTTACTGTTGAATGTACAAGAATATTGAACATATTGAATGCAATTCTTTTAGTATAATGTTGAGTGTGTTGCAATATAAATTAAGCATAAATGTAAAACCGGTAATTTGGTTTGAATGTGTTGCAATAAAATGAAGAACAAAATCAAAAACCCGACAAAAGTTCCAAAACCCATTAGAAAACCCGTAAAAAGAAACAAAATCGATACCCCCTACCACACAAATACATGACCGCGCACTTTTCTGGCTTTGTACAGACACGTCAATACAAAGTCGCAGGGTTATCTTAATTTTAAAGGGTCTAAGCCTTCCCTCTTAGTGAAATGATGCGGCCAAGTACACATTTTCCACGTGCGAGTTGAATGCCAACCTCACATATAACCAAACGAAAGCTAATTTTAGTTTGATTTGATTTTGATTCTATTTTTGGTGTTTAACGCCACTTTCAACAATATTTCAGCTATATCATGGCGACCAGTTTTAGTGGTGGAGGAAGCCGGAGAGTCGAGTGCACCCTTTTTGTAATTTACAAAGTCGGGAGCGAACCCACGCCGTATTGATGATATGCTTGTATGAGTTGTTAGATCCAACGACCTAACTCATTGAGTCACCCGGGCCCCCTACTCTTAGTTTGATAATTCATGCAGTTGCAACAATATGGTAATGGTACATCCAGATTTCCCTCATTTTAAAGGATTATTAATGTAGAAACTGGGTTATAAAAGATGACTNTGAAAAAAGTTCATTCTGATTTTTGAACTAATGACCAACCTGTTAAAACAATTCCTAAAACGCGAAAGCAAGAATATGAGAGTTTAAATAGTAAGTCCAATGTCTTGCTTGTCTGTTACGTAATGTGTTCCTGAAATTATAGATATGAATTCAATATCAGAATTCAGCTGCCATTACATCTACTTTTTCCTCATTTTTTAAAATTATATGTTACAAAGAACATGCAACATTTTATATACAATGCATCAATACGTGAGTTTTGTCTTGAATGTGTTCAATCTACTTCGTTAGTTTACTGTTGAATGTACAAGAATATTTAACATGTTGAATGCAATTCTTTTAGTATAATGTTGAGTGTGTTGCAATACAAATTTAGCATAAATGTAAAACCGGTAATTTGGTTTGAATGTGTTGCAATAAAATGAAGAACAAAATAAAAAACCCGACAAAAGTTCCAAAACTCATTAGAAAACCCGTAAAAAGAAACAAAATCGATACCCCCTACCACACAAATACATGACCGCGTACTTTCCTGGCTTGGTACAGGCACGTCAATAAAAAGTCGCAGGGTTATGTTAATTTTAAAGGGTCTAAGCCTTCCCTCTTAGTGAAATGATGCGGCCAAGTACACATTTTTCACGTGCGAGTTGAATGCCAACCTCACATATAACCAAACGAAAGCTAATTTTAGTTTGATTTGATTTTGATTCTATTTTTGGTGTTTAACGCCACTTTCAACAATATTTCAGCTATATCATGGCGACCAGTTCTAGTGGTGGAGGAAGCCGGAGAGTCGAGTGCACCCTTTTTTGTAATTTACAAAGTCGGGAGCGAACCCACGCCGTATTGATGATATGCTTGTATGAGTTGTTAGATCCAACGACCTAACTCATTGAGTCACCCGGGCCCCCTACTCTTAGTTTGATAATTCATGCAGTTGCAACAATATGGTAATGGTACATCCAGATTTCCCTCATTTTAAAGGATTATTAATGTAGAAACTGAGTTATAAAAGTGTGATCTACAGAAAAAAACCACCAGTTTCATTAGATATTTACAAATAAACAACTTAGCAACTTACAAATGCTCATTATCAAATGTTTGTAAACAATTTAGTCCTCCCATCTTTAGTCGTACAGTGTCTCAAAGTGTAATATTGGTATACATACTGCCTACTACACAGAGGTCTCACTTTTCACAAATTTAAAATTCAAACAAACAGCAGAAATTAGTATTAATGCAAGCCCAAAAACGTCTATCTTGTGCAATTTTGGCTCAGATCTTTTCTATATACTTTTTCGGTGAATGTAATTTCAGAAATATATAGTGCGCACTAAATTAGATATCTACGTCTTAATTGTGGTAAACGGAAGTTGGGTACTAGAGGTAAACATTTATTACTATTTGCAGCAACACAATGCGCTATATACAATATAAATTGAATATTATGCAAATTCAAAACAAAAAATGCATGCACAAGATATTTCCCAAAGAAAACCGAAATTAGACAACATGATATTGATTGTAGGTCAATTGTTACTACATGTATGTGTTATCTTTACCGGTCCAAGTTCCATGTCAACTATTGACATTGATCACAAATGTTCTGTTATGTCCAGGCACAATGTATTCAACCAGGTCAACATTCTTAATATAGATAGTTCAGAGGTACAGATAGATACCAGTCTGTGTTTACTGGGAACGTCATGCTTATGCAATTTATCACCAAATAAAAATAAAAACTCAATTTACCTCATTCCAGTTTTTAGGGAACATAATATATATATAAACAAGGAACCGGGGCATTTTGGCCAATAGCTAGGATTCATGGCACTATTTGCGGACGAGTTTTCAAGAGATTGATTCCTTACCCCGTCTCTATGTAGATGGGAATAAATAAAATAAATGTGTTTATTTATTTATCTATCTCGGGTACCACTTGTAATCATTAAAAAGCATCAATTAGATGCTGATGAAACACATTTTTATTAATGGATAGATTTAATCCTCCGTTTGGAACTATACTTAATTAACTAAATTTTCAAAAGATATAATATCACATGTACTTAAAGGCTATAGGTATTACTTACATTATTATTTCAAAATGCATGCATTTACTTTTAGTTCTGCAAATTATTTTGCAGCTTTGGTTTCGATTATATCGGCCGACACGAAGGTGAAAGATATGATACAAAACAAGAGTTATTATTTTAAAATGTTTTTTAACATTACGCCTTTTGTTTGTAATCCGTTACCTTGAATTTCTTCTATTTAATTCATTTCATATGTAATTTTCTTTGAATTATTACGTTGCAAAAGCTCGTATAAATGTAAGGAAATGAAAAACACATTTTATCTGATATCTATTGAAAATCGAAGTTCCATAAAATAAAATCTTCTTAAAAGCCATAAAATGAAAAGGTTTACCATTGTAAATTACATGATACAAGATACTGACACATGCAAGGTTAAACAGTACATATCTGAAGTTGATGTTTCTGCTCGAGATACTCGTGCTTTTTTTTGCACATGAAACACGGTATTCGTATAATACCAGAATTTCCGAACAGAAACAGCAGTTTCTTGTTACACTAAATTTACCAAAACGAGTTACTCAATATTGTAGTCTCCTAAGCTCAAATTTTAAACATAATCAGTGCCTATTATTGCTAAAGTTATGAGTTCGAATCCCGGTTATGGAGAGGTGTACTCGAACGTGATTAACGATGTTTTTTTTTAAAAACGAGATGACGTTTCTCGGTCATCTCTTATCAAAGGGCGAAGCCCTTAAGATGAGAGATGACTGAAAAACGTCCTCGAATTTCAAAAAAGCACCTTTAATTATTTTTGTCGCTATGATAACATGTTTATCAAGGATTTGGTAATGTGACGTCATTATAAGTCATATTAGAAAACAGTGATATTACTATGTTCGTCCTTGACAACGCTTAAGGGATTAGCGATAATTGGAATCATCTCAGCTCTTACGTGATATGAAACATATTGGTTTTAAACATCAATGGGAAATAAACAAAACAGCGATAAATATTGTTGAAAGTGGCGTTGAACACCATAATCATAACCCTCATCATCTCTACTGCTAACATAGGCACCCAAATAAATAAACCACGATGGTCAGACAAGTGATGAATGTTGGTATTGGTACCTGTAATTGATATAACGTCATCATTTAAGGTATGGTGTTTCGATTTGAGGTGGGAGAGTGTAACGGGTATAGAAGTCGTAGTTGGTACATAAGGATCCTCTGTGACAATACCGTCCTTAGGAGATGCAGGCTAAATGCTGTTTTCTGAAAACCCTGCAGTATGTTGTTGTGTATATTTGAACAGATGATACTGGATGACTCCAGCGTGGGTTCCCTTATACGCGTGGTCCATTTTGGGAGCAACTGGCCCAAGGACTTAAGACCGGCCCAGTTATGTAATGTCTCCTTTAGCTCATTTCGTTGAACATTGGTTTTTAATGCAAGATATCAAACACAGTATGGGTACCTGTGGGACGCAAATGACGTGTTTACGTAAAGTTTGTGGGCATGTTACCGTTTCCGATCATCAACTGTCAAAACCAGGAGGGCTGATATATTGTAAGTTTTTATGCTTATATGTGGTAGTAAACATTGCTAATGAACACAAAAAATTACAGACCCCCGCTGATATAATACCTTTATACGCCAGAAAAATTTAAAACATATCTGTTGAACGGAAATATCCTTTTTTTACACTTAAACTTGATTTTGATGTTGCGTATACATTGAGATCATTGTTTTCTCGCTGAATTCAGCAAGGACGACCCTGATTTTTTCAAAGAAGCTTCTTCGTACAACCAATTATCACCACACAAAGTCATGTCTTGTTCCAGTTTACATTTTTTTGTATAAATATAATCTTATCATTTCCAATGACTGGGCATTTTAATGTTACACTGTGGACTTGGAATACGTAATACGAACACATTTTACACATTTAGGTGTCTACAGTCATTGGAAATGATAAGATTATATTTATACAAAAAATGTAAATTGGAACGAGACATTACTTTGTTTGGTGATAATTGGTTGTACCAAGAAGCTTCTTTGAAAAAATCAGGGTCGTCCTTGCTGAATTCAGCGAGAAAACAATGATGTCAATGTTTACGCAACATCAAAATCAAGTTTAAGTGTAAAAAAAAGGATATTTCCGTCCAACAGATATGTTTTAAATTGTCCTGGCGTATAAAGGTATTATATCAGCGGGTGTCTGTACTTTTTTGTCTTCATTAGCAATGTTTACTACCACATATAAACATAAAAACTAACATTGAACCCTCCCGGTTTTGACAGTTGATGATCGGAAACGGTAACGTGCCCACAAACCTTACGTAAGCACGTCATTTGCGTCCCACAGATAACCATACTGTGTCAAAGTTATATATTAATGAACTTGTTCTGTTCCTGCAACAAAAGTTGTTCAAATACTGCTCGTTGAACGTTAAACAATAATAAATCAATCAATCAATGTAATGTGAATGGTTCGACGATGATCAAATCTAACTGTGTAAATTGAATTATTCAGTGATACTGTATGATCTACTGTTACTAATACGATAAGGAAGTTTATCATAAATAATACATGTATTTCAAATTACTAAACATATGTCACGTTTTTTATTCATTTATTTTTTTTATTATTATCCAGTAACCATCACGTGAAATGTATCACTACATATTTTTATGCATTAAATAAGTATTCTTGTGAAATATCAAATAAAGATGCATCATTAAAATCGATCATTATCTGAAACTCGACCTTCAGTATAAGTGTACTTTATACCGGATCACGTGATAATATAATGTCAACATTGATTAATAATATAGGTAGTCTTCTTACAACTGATATAATGACAGCACAATCGTTAGAATCTAAGGTAAGTAACTATGTAAATACTTTAAAATTTGAACATATTTTTTTTTTCTGTTTGTTGATTTTGGTAACGTTGGAGTAAAGACAAAAAATAACACACGTACTATTGTCATTTCCGTTTTGACTTGTTCGTTCACCATGCTTGGGTGGATTTATAAATATGGTAAACACATAACCTTGTGTTTAGACGGGTAGATTATATGATTAAGGTCGGAGGAGATTTTAGCTGACAAGATATACTCCAATTCTTTTCCCAGCCAAGCTTATTCCAAATGTTACAAATAAACAAACAACGGAAGTATAAAGGCACATTCGGTCTGCTTTCAGAGATTAAATATATAAGCAAATCTCTCGGATTTTTAAAATGAAACTTGATAACATCTAATGAAAGCATTATAAATCAGGTATATATCGCACTTGTTCGACCTAAACTAGAATATTTGCGTTCAGTTTACGACCCTCACACACATGAGCAAACCTCCAATTGAAATGGACCAAAGACGAGCTGATATATTGTTTGTTTGATGGTGTTTAACGGCACTGTATGTCTGTGTAACAGATGTCAGAATACCCGGGATGTTACAGGCAAACTCTCCTATTTAGATTTGTCACCTCCGAATCAAGGAGGTAACACTTACAAGACGGGTCATGTTAGACAAAGGTATCCACCCAACTGTAGTAATTCTCTCAATTAATAACATCTGACCCCTGACCCCAGAACCCCCCCCCNCACCCCCAATCTCACTAACTCTTTGTTCTCATATATCATACTTCAGTGGATCTTCTTACCATCAGCAATTGTTTTGACGGGAAGCCGACTCGCCACACTCTCAAACCCACACACATTAGAATCCTCCAAAGAACCACTTTCTACAGCTCTTCTTTGATATTTCACATAAAAATACAAATTTATTTGTAAATAATTTTAACCATATTTTATTTAAAGTGTATATCTGCTAATGTATTCTATCGTGGTTTAAATGTAATTTTGTAATATAAAAATGTAACACTAGACACACATGGGTACACAGTATCTAATCAACCATAGAAAGGAGCATTAATGACAGAAAATTAAAGATTGATTTATTATTTCTTAACGTTCAGCGAGCAGTATTTCAACTATAATCAGGACGATACTAAGTTCGATTATATAAAAAAACAATGTATAGAAATGTGGGAAGGGATGGGTCAAACGGGGAAACGACTTTTGACTGTCATTGAAAAAGTATGGAGAGTTGGGTAGAGACGAAACATTTAGTATTCTGTGGCGTCTACAATTCACCTACATGTTTTCGAAATCTACCAAATAAGTCTGTAACGTGCAGGGACCATGACGCTCTCCAAAAACGTTACACCCTATAATGTCCACGGCCAGGCTTTCTGTAACATGCAGGGACCATGCCACTCTCCAAAAACGTTACACCCTATAATGTCCACGGCCAGGCTTTCTGTAATGTGCAGGGACCATGACACTCTCCAAAAACGTTACACCCTATAATGTCCACCGCCAGGCTTTCTGTAACGTGCAGGGACCATGACACTCTCCAAAGACGTTACACCCTATAATATCCACGGCCAGGCTTTCTGTAACGTGCAGGGACCATGCCACTCTCCAAAAACGTTACACCCTATAATGTCCACGGCCAGGCTTTCTGTAACGTGCAGGGACCATGCCACTCTCCAAAAAACGTTACACCCTATAGTGTCCACGGCCAGGCTTTCTGTAACGTGCAGGGACCATGACACTCTCCAAAAACGTTACACCCTATAATGTCCACGGCCAGGCTTTCTGTAACGTGCAGGGACCATGACACTCTCCAAAAACGTTACACCCTATAATGTCCACGGCCATGCTTTCCGTATTATAACCCGACAACTACGCATCGAGAGCCCCACCCCTTCTCCGGTATTCGCCATCCAAGGACGCGCTTGCAGCGCTGATAGTTGGAGCCTGGGAACCTTCATCAGTACCAAGGTTACGGAATAAGATGGTACAATTAATTTTATTGATAGTCTTGCTACAGTTGGGTGGATAATTATATAACACATCACCAATCTGGCTTGTTCTTCTTTGATGCAGTGGTCCCTAGTTTGAATAGAATATGTGTGTGTGTGTGTGTTACAACCGCTACGATATAGCTGAAATATTGTTGAAAGTGGCGATAAGCACCATCAAACAACAAACAAACAAACAAACAAACATATACATGTTACAGACATATCTATCAGATCGCCTTTGGACCATTTCAAATTTTGGAGCTTTGCTCTTATGTGTTAAGATCCCATTCTGAATATGAGTATTCCAATCCATGATTAACAAGTGAGATTTTGTAATGATTTAGTTAAATGTTCTCCTCAATTTTCATCATTAAAGTGGAATCCTTAAATCTAAAGAATTCTGGTTGGTGCAACCTCGTTTTCATCCTAAATATTGCTACAATATTGATCACTCGATGTTCAGCAACAAACCATCAATCAATCAATCAATCAATCAATCAATCAATCAATCAATCAATCAATCAATCAATCAATCAATCAATCAATCAATCAATCAATCAATCAATCAATCAATCAATCAATCAATCAATCAATCAATCAATCAAATACATTAATTATGTCGTTGGTGAAAGAGACACATATTCTCTGATCTCTCTACAACTCCACCATTCGTCACCAATATTTGAGGTATATCATAGTGATCAGTTACATTTGGTGAAGGAGTCTGGAGTTACCAGGAGAAAATTCGTTATGTTATTGAGTAACATTATCATATCTATGAAGTTGTATCAAGAACGGACACCTCTCGACGGCCGAAAATCAAACTCACAACTTGATTGGTGTTATTTAGGGGTTGCTAGATTGCTGTTAATACAATTACTATATGATCAGGTGTCTATGTTAATAATACAATTTGTTCACGCCACGATGTAGCTGAAATATTGCTAAAGTTGGCGTTAAACACCAATCAATCAATCAATTATACGATCAAGCCCATGACGTCCCATATTTATAGAATTATCTAGAATAGCTTACAAAGGCTCCTTATGCCGATTTAAATCATGCACATTGAGTGAAATATATTTTTAAACTTTGGCAGGACAGTTGGATTTAAATCAATTACAACGACCTAAATTCATGATTTGTAAATCTTTTATTTTATACTATAATAAGACATGTTTAGTTGACTGTATGTAAGATCGTGATATCCGGTAAGCATTCAATAAAGTCTAATTCTTTAACTATTTTTATATGTATATGTCGTAGTGAATGCAGTTTTAATTACGGGTCTTCATAAGAAACAGGAACTATTTATCCTTCCCCTGAGTTCACCTTGGTGGGGCAACACACTCACATTTTTAGTTTTCTGTGTTGTGTTGTGTTTGTCGTCGTCCTGTGTTGCCATTATTGCCAGTGTTTCTGAATTGTCTATGCCTGTGGCCGTCGTGGTCGTGATCGGATGGTAGTTGGATTTATAACTACCTATGCAATCAGTGCATATCACCACTAACGTTTTTATTTCGATTACCGATCAGGCGAGGTGTACTCTATACAACATTATGTGATAAAGTTTGTCAGCGACTTGCGTCAGGTTTATGGTCTTTTCCGGGTATTCCGGTTTCCTCCACCAAAAAGAAAAAAAAAAAAAAAACTGACCGCCACGATATTAATGAGTTATTGTTGAAAGTGGCGTTAGACACCATAACCCCCTCAAAGAAAATGTCACATGTTTCTGTTTTGTATTTAAAATGGCCTAGTGATTGTGATCATGAAAAGTAGATCTCAGAAATGTGAAAATTGAAATATTTTCAATGTGTTTTCATCTAAATGTCTATGTGATAAGTAGTTCAGTTGATGTTACATACCAGCTGTGTGAACACACACACAGATTTAATCTGATTTTTTTATTCATATAAATATAGGAAAAATAATAATTTTGTTAAAAAAACATTTCTACAATGTCAATGAAAATATTTTTTTTTACCTAAAAAAAATCATTCCCCCAGTTATGTGGTGCGTTAAAACTAGGATAAGTTAAAATTATACTTTTCGCAATAAAAAAAACTAACGTTTGTCTAAAACAATACTAATTCAATTTCTTATGCTGGCATCGTAATGGTATATATTTGGCAAATACTGGTATTCCAAGAGGACACCCTCACAATTTGTTCATTTTTGAATTGATGCATTTTTATTTTTAGAAATTAAGACATACGCGGATAAAACTAACAAACCTACAAAAAGCCACTGTCAAACGTTATAGCATAAAAAGTTGTATCGAGTACACCTCATCATAGACAGGAGTCGAATTTGCAGCTGAAGTGGTGGACGTCAAACCTACAACTTTAAGATCGTGTCCAAGACGACGCGTCAGTGCAAATAATTAGTGTGTAGTTTCCTTTTTCAATGGAAGTGAATCTATCCTGGATTATCTTTATTGTTTGTTTATATCTATATTATCGTTGGAAATCCAATTATCAGAAGGGGAGTCTTTGATCCGGTTAACCGGTTTAATCCCGCCTCATGCTTGTGCCTTTCTCAAGCCAGGAGCTTGAATTCCATCATCATATGTCATGGTCTGTCTTGTGTTCAATGATTTGTGGTGAGAGGTCGTTGTTCCGTTTTGCTGATATTTGTAGAATTGTTGACTATCATTGTTTACAGTTTGTTTCATAATATAAAACATTCTTTAAAAGAGGAAAAACTAGTATATATTGCATTAAGTAAATATTCAAAATATTATGATTTTTCCTGGTGCATAGTTTGTATATACAGTATCATGCCAAAAGTGAGTCAAGTTAAAAAAAAAAAAAAAAACAATATAATCAACCAAAACCATATATATTTTTTTTAATTATTGTGAAGTCATTTCTGGGTAGATTTTAACAAATTTTACATCAAAACATTCAGAATTAAACATAACAAATAAAAATTGACGTTGATTTTCCTATATATTTCAACTAAAAATAAATCCTAAAAATTAACAATCCTGTTTATATTGTGTACAAATAAAAACCACTCATATAAACATAACGGGCAAATATTCAAAATATAAACAATTCTGAATGTAGTGGTGGAAAATTTGTTAAAATCTATCCAGAAATGATTTCACAATAATTTTTTGAAAAAATATGGTTTTGGTTGATTATATAGGGATTTTTTTAAAACTCGACTCACTTTTGGCATGATACTGTACATGCAGATGATATACGGTTGTCTCTCAAGCTCTCAAGATAAAATACAGTTTATTGCTGTGCTTGTGAATTTTAAAGGTTAACCATATATTTATGGGGTGTTAAGGTCCAAATATTATAGACATTCCACAGTTAGTATACAAACTCAAGGCCGATAACACGATAATCCATGTAAGTACAACTCGCATCTCCACACTAAAATTACACGACGAAGATATATATGTGAAACTATGTCATGTATCTATTTATCACATAAGAAGTGTTTCAGATAAGCTTACGTACTTCAAATTGAGGTTACATAGATAATAGTTTTAATCGTCCGCCATTTGGCTAGCTGGATCAAAAGTTTAGTTCACGGAGATTACGTTTATTTCATAACAATAGATTATCGGATGCACTAGTGCTGCAAGTCCATACACAACCAGGCACAATGTAAGTCTGATTAAACTCTTTGTTACCTTGCTCCAACTTGCATATGTATCGTCCGCCATTTGGCTAGCTGGATCAAAAGTTTAGTTCACGGAGTTCACGTTTATTTCATAATAGTAGATTATTGGCTGCACTAGTGCTGCAAGTCCATACACAACCAGATATCATGTAAGTCACATCAAACAATTTATTACCTTGCTCCGACTTGCAAATGTATCCCTCAGGCATAGGTGATCTTAGCCGATTTTTGGCTGTCCTGTTTAAGCCCTATTGTTTTATTGCTACCAAAACTTTTTTTGAGTGTACCTGATGAAGGTTACTCCAGCTACGGGTCGTGTGCACTACATTTCATATCTACGTGTTTATTACGATAATGATTTATTTTGACCTTTATCAGTTGGTCAGCTGTACTTTTAAATGCGACCTGTTGACGGACAGTAGTCAATTCATATTAAATGGCTGTAATCGGATGTTTTTTCTTATGATATTAAATACCGTTAAGCTGCTATGTTTAACCATGCTTAACATCGTTTAGATATCAATTCAATATTTTCCTAATGCTATAAATAGAGATTAGAGAAAACCGAAGGGGCAACCATGAATGGACAATCTAGAGATAGTGTAAACAAATCATATATTTTTTCCCGTTCTGTTATTGTTGATTTCTGGTCGTTATATTTCTGAACCTGACTACCTACATAATAGGTTGTTATAGATGTTTTTTCTATGCATGTATTATGCATATTTATGAGATTATATCTATATCTGTATCCAATCAGAAACAGATTACAGAAAAGTAACAGATGATGTTTCAAATTTCTTATGCCTAATAGGTTTCCCATAGATTCCACCTGTCTTCACATTGTAATATAATTTTGGTCAGATAGAAAGCAAGGTCACACAGCACCTGTTGTTAATCTATCAGATCACAGAGGATCAACAACAATGAACTTGTCTACCATATTAACTTCTAATATTCCACCTTAGTAACTCTTGACATTCCGCCATAATAGCTACTGACATTCCGCGATCATAATAACTCTTCACATTCCACCATAACTCGTGACATTCCTGCATAGCTCCTGGCATTTCGCCATAACTCCTAACATTCCGCCAAAATAACGCCTGACATTCCGCCATAGTGATTCCTGACATTTCACCATAACTCCTGACATTCCGCCATATAACTCTTGCCATTCCGCCATAACTCCAAACATTCCGCCATAATAACCCCTGACATTTCGCTATAATAACTCGTGACTTTCCGCCATAATAACTCCCGATATTCCGCCATAACTCCTCACATTCCGCCATAATGATTCCTGACATTCCACCATAATTCCTGACATTCCTCCAAAATAACTCCTGACATTGCGCCAAAATAACCCCTGACACTCCGCCATAACTCCTGATAATCCGCCATAATGATTCCTGACATTCCACCATAACTCCTGACATTCCACCAAAATAACACATGACATTCCGCCGTATAACTCTTGCCAACCCGCCATCATAACGCCTGACATTCCGTTATAATAACTCCTGACAGTACGCCATAATAACTTCTGAAATTCCACCATATTAAATCCTGACATTCCGCCATAATATCTCATGACATTCCGTCATAATAACTCCTGACATTACGCCATAATAACTCCTGACATTCCACCATAACTCCTGACATTCCGCCATAATAAAGCCTGACATTCTGCCTTAACTCCTGACATTCCGCCATAAAAACTCCTGACAATACGCCATAATAACTCCTGACATTCTGGCATAATAACTCCTGACAATCCGCCATAACTCTTGACACTCCGCCATAATAACTCCTGACATTCCGCCATAACTCTCGACATTCCGCCATAATAACTCCTGACATTCTGTCATAATAATTCCTGGCATTCCGTCATAGTAAATCCTGACATTCCGCCATAACTCATGACATTCCGCCATAATAACTCCTGACATTCTGTTATAATAACTATTGGCATCCTGCCATCAATGACATTTCGCCATAACCTATGATTTTTCGCTATAACCACTGCCATTTCGCCATGACATTTTAGGAACATACTCGGAATTAGGAATTTACGGAATAAAACGGAAGCCCATCTCATGTTTATGAATAAGATTGGACATGTCCTTCTACTTCATAAATATGAGGTAGGTTTCCAACGCATATGTCAGCATTTCACTTGCTATAATATTGAGTTTGAGGGGTGTGGATGGCTGAGTGGTCAAGGTCGTTGACAACTGACCATAAACCTTACACTATTGACGTGGGTTCGCGCCTGCAATGTTTGTTCCGGGACCACGTCCAAGGTCGTGGGTTTCACAGGTCTATTCGTTAAATACTTTGCTCCCTCTAATCAATAACGCTAAGACTACAGTATATTAGTTTCTTTATCATCACATACTACAATGATAAGTCGTGTTCCGTTCTTACAAGGTCACCGAAATCATAATAAATGTGACATTCAAGGTCATTGAGTTATAAATAGCAAGAGTACAATTAGGTAAGATATAAATACTGGTGTCAGATAAGGTCATTGAAGTGTATATGATGATGCCGAGCGATTTGCAAGGTATGAACAACTGGAAAGGTGTCCGACGATGGTTTTCGATGTGAATAACGGTGTCAAGCATTATTGGTGAATGGATAACGTTGTAAAAGGATGAATATAGGTACATAGACTAATAATGTCAGGTAATTTTATTGTGGTATGGAACAATAGTGTCAAACAATATTACTGGTGTATGGAATAACGAGGTCAAAAGTCAAACGATATGGAAACAGGTGTCAAAAAAATTTAAAGTATGAATAATGGTGTCAAACGATGTCATTGTTGTATGGAATAATGATATCAAAAATGATGTTATATGTGGTATAAATAATGGTGTCAAGCGGGGTTATTGTGGGTATGGAATAATGGTGTCAAACGAGGTTATTGGGGTATGGAATAATGGTGTCAAATGATGTTATTGTGGTATGGAATAATGGTGTCAAATTATGTTATTGTGGTACAGAATAATGGTGTCAAACGATGCTATTGTGGTATAAAATAATCGTGTCAAACGGTGTTATTGTGGTATGGAATAATGGTGTCAAACGATGTTATTGTGGTATGGAATAATGGTGTCAAACGATGTTATTGTGATATGAATAATGGTGTCAAACGATGTTATTGTGGTATGGAATAATGGTGTCAAACAATGTTATTGTGGTATGGAATAATGGTGTCAAACGATGTTATTGTGATATGAATAATGGTGTCAAACGATGCTATTGTGGTATAAAATAATCGTGCCAAACGGTGTTATTGTGGTATGGAATAATGGTGTCAAACGATGTGATTGTGGTTTGGAATAATGGTGTCCCATGATGTAATTGTGGTATGGAATAATGATCAGCCATAACCTAGGTTACTAACGGTAGCTTGATCTGTAATATATGCTATTACTGCAGTCTTAAGGGCGAGTTGTGTATTGTAATTGTCTCACCTAACCCTTGTGTCGAGATGTACCTCGCATCCCAAAAACTAGATACAACAATTTCAATATCCCTCTGGATATTATGAAAGATGAAAAATCTATATTGAAATATGATCATAACAAAATATGTATATCTATGTTTATATTAAAATAGTTGTAATCAATTTAATCTTATCGAATAAATAGATAAAAACCAAGGATATCTTTAAATGTGTTTTTGCCGTATATGTACTAACATTGCATTCGATTTTAAATATAGAAAAAAAGTCCCTTTAGTGAATGGTGATCTTATCGATAAGTAGCTACGTCACAGAGATATCCCCTGCAGTGAAAAAAAAAAGATTATCTAAATAGGATTGTGCACCTAAAATATGATATGTTTTAAGAGAGTTGTTGTTTCTCGTGTTGGGGTAGTGCTGATTATAAATGTAGGGGGGACTCTTAGATACACGTTTAATGTTTCAATCAGGTATATGGCACAGAACACATGATACTTTCTTACATAGGTATTTCTTTCCAATGTGGGGTTTGGGACTTTTATTCAGATTCTTACCATGTTTAGCTTTAAGTACACCAGAACCACTATATAATGTAGGTGTAATAATTGGCTTATCAACGATGAACAATCCCCCACGGAACGGTATAGATATAGATATAGATATTAGTTCTTCGCTGTGGGGTACAAATCATCAGACAGGAACGTCTGCATGTCGGGAGAGACAAATGAATTAAAAACCCATTCAAAGCTCTGAATGTAAATGTATACCTCATGTTTGGAGATTGCTGCGCTCGCTGCACGTAAAGTAATTTGAAGCTGCCTCTGATGAGCAATAATTTATTGGAGTGATCGTTGGTTGCCTGCCACCCGATCCAATATATTTCCTTTTGCTTGTGGCAATGAAAACGTCTGTCCACAGACTCGCTCCAATGCCATTTTTTATCTACATATTTAATTATTTGTAACCTTGTTCTCGTTATCATATAACTCTATTGCTGAAATAATGTTCACTGGACGTTAAACAGCCAATCAATCTATCCTCAAGCATAACTCGAATCTAAAAGTGAGTGTTAAACAGACACCACACAAAAATACCAAAATCAGAGACAACTATTGAATACGTATCGAGAACACCCTGAAATAATGATGATGTATGTTCATATCTGTATCCCCAATAAGTCTGGTAGTCACGATAAGAGCTGACAATGTTCAGAAAGAAACGAAAATCACTGATAGCCAACCATGTATGACAATGAAAATGACATATTGGATTTAATACCTAATTGTCCGCTCATGGGGAGTTGCACTCGATAAAACATTTTGTGATAAAGTTCGTCAGTGACTTGTGGCAGGTCGATGGTTTTCTCCTGGTACAGCGGTTTCCTCCATCAATAAAACTAGCAACCATGATATAGCTGAAATATTGTTGAAAGTGACGTTAAACACCATAACACTAATTGATTTAATAAGCAGTCTGAAATATGCATTTTTTTTAAATGTCACTTATAAGGTTGCAATTGTCCAATTGTGATATTCACCTTAAATACCAAATATTTATGATAAATGAGTTTTAAAACTATTTTTGCTAATAGATTTAGTTCATATGCACTTTTTAAAAACATTTTTAGGTTCAATATGAAAAAAAATAACTATCTTAAACAGACACCACACAAAAATACCCAAATCAGAGACACATATTGAATACGTACCGAGAACACCCTGAAATAATGATGGTGTATGTTCATATCTGTAACCCCAATAAGTCTGGTAGTCACGATAAGAGTTGACAATGTTCAGAAAGTAACGAAAAACACTAATAACCAACCATTTAATAAGGATGTATGTCAATGAAAATGACATATTGGATTTAATAACTAATTGTCCGCTTATGGCGAGGTGCACTCGATAAAACATTTTGTGATAAAGTCAGTGACATGTGGCAGGTCGATAGTTTTCTCCTGGTACTCCGGTTTCCTCCATCAATAAAACTAGCAACCATGTTATAGCTGAAATATTGTTGAAAGTAACGTTAAACATCATAACACTAACTGATTTAATAAGCAGTCTGAAATATGCATTTTGTTTAATGTCACTTGTCCAATCGTGACATTGACCTTAAATACCAAATATTTATGATAAATGAGTTTTAAAACTATTCTTGCTAATAGATTTAGTTCATATGTACTTTTTAAAAACAGTTTTAGATTAAATATGCAAAACAAACAACTTATCTTTATAATCTACAATCTGATGCCATTCATTCAGCCGTCATTTTGTCATTGTTGACTTATGACTTAATTGATTAACCTAGGGATAAATGTATATTGTAGACGGTAGAAGGGCAACACTAAATATGATAACCTAGGGTGGGTTACCGACCCATTACTTAAGTTGTTCCAAAAATAGATTGTAAATGTGTACTCTTGCTGAGATATATAATTATAAGTGTCTTTATAACAATAGAAAACGTAGATATCTAATTTAATGCGGACGACTTATTATTTTTAGAATAACCTTCATCAGGTACGCCCATAGTCAACATATTGATTTGATTTTTGGTGATTAACGCCACTTTCAGCAATATTTCAGCAATATTTCAGCTATATCATGGCGACCAGTTTTAGTGGTGGAGGAAGCCGGAGTACCCGGAAAGAACCACCGATCATGGGCAAGCAACTGGTAAATTTTATCACATGCGACTGTGAGTCGAGTGCACCCTTTTTGTAATTTACAAAGCCGGGTGCGAACCCACGCCGTATTGGTGATATGTTAGTACGAGTTGTTAGATCCAACGACCTAACTCATTGAGCCACCCGAGCCCCCATAGTCAACAGAATGGAGATCCAAATCCTTTAAAAGTCTACAGAAGCAAGTAAGCCAAAGGTCCTATACAGGATAGCCAACATCGGCCAACTAGATCTGGAATACTACATGTAATATATTCGATTTTAATTCAAATCAGAGATTTAGCATGCAGTCTTGGAAATGGTTAGCACCTGGCACTATACAAATGCTCAGTTATTGCCAACCAAGTCTCCAAAATCACACTCTTTGTAAAAACGAAGCAGAGTTCACCCTTGTACCTATTAGGTTTATTGTTTGAAATGTTGAATGTTGCTCTCTTATATAATTTAATTAAAATAAGATGTTTGTTGTATTTATTTTGTACGAGTCACAAATATTAAACAACATCCCGTTTGAAAGACATTTAAAATATGTTCACCAATCAGACATCAGCTCTTGGTGTGTACTCGGTTTTGATACCTAAAGCTTTAGTATGTTCATTGTTGATTGGTTGATTGAAAGTATGAACCCTGCCATGACCCCATGTATACGGGGTGTCATTAGATGATAGTGTATCGCTAACGAAAAAAAAAGAAGCAAAAACATATAATTGTAAATAGATTGTCATTCATCAGGAATAAATCTTACTGCTAATTTCCCGATCAACAATCTATGAAAATATTGAAATTATTCATATTCTGAATGTTTATTCCTTACAACCGATATTACATAACAGCCACCATTAATATTAATGAGTGTTTTGTCTTTTCTTTTTGTGTGTGTGTGTGTGTATTTGTAGAACTTTCAAAGTCTGGATTTTCAATAAATAATGCTATCTTGTTGATTTTTAAAAGATTCGTTTAAACTGTTTATCATTTTGAGATTGTAATTTAAAGTGTGCTGCATAATCTAAGATGATTTTTCATTTAGCACGTTATGGTAGGTGAATTTGAATAACATAAAGTCAGTCAACTGCTAGATGTAATACAATATTGAATGACATCATTGGTTCTACTCCAGTGATCATTACATGATATATGATGGCATATTTGTAACTTGCGAACTTGGTTAACAAGTGTTAATATTCAGCCATGTTCCAGAATTGTGAATATAGAAAATATATTGTGTATGATCCGATGTTAATTCGCATGATATAAGGGTTAGTGGTATGGTGTTTAACGCCGTTTTCAAAAATATTTCAGTTATATCTAGACGGTCAGTTTCATAAGTGGAGGAAACCGGACCCGAAAAAAAATACCGACCTTCCGCAAGTCACTGACAACTTTATCACATAATGTTGTCTGGTGTACAACTCGCCATGAGCGATATTCGAACTCACAATATTAGTGGTGGTAGGCACTGCTTATATAGGTAGTTGTAAATCCAAATACCATACAATCACACCACCTCGACGGTCCCTTGCATGAATTAATTCATATACATATTTCATATTCGAGTCGAGTAGATGATATTGCAAAATGTATATTTTTTGTAATCGTGCTTTTTGAAGCATAAACTATTTTTTTTAAATACCACGGCAAACTGTTTTCACTTGAAATTGTAAATAAAAAAGTGATGTAATCCACTAGGCGTTCGAGCATACATACATAAATATTAGTTACGTGTGTACACAGACAACACCGCCATTTAGATGAAATGAAGATCGCAGTCCCTTCTAAACTCACACACTAGACGGTAAGGTCAAAGCAGACAGTTAAATGTTAAAACGACGCATTACGCGGACAAATGTTTTACTTCTTGTTCGGTTTACTGGGAGTCAGACTAATATTTCCAGGGAGTGTTGGTTACACGTGGACTGTGGCTATGTTACTCCCTTTAATTTGTCTTTTTGCCTGTTGTACATTTGTATGTACAGTCACACCTGCTCAGGTGGTCACCTCTATTAAGCAGTCTCATTTTTTTTTGTCCTGTCATAGAAAATTTTATATGAATTGAACCGCTTTTAAGAGGTCACATGTCTTAGAAGACCACTTTTAGTGACCTTTTAATACAAGTTTGACTGTATGTTAATCGTGTATTGTATATTGCCTTGTACCTTGCAATCAATGTATTTTGCATTCTTTCATATTTGTATATCATTGTATTAGGGTTATGATTATGGTGTTTAAAGGCGGAGGACCCGGAAGAAACCGCCGACATGTAGCGAGTCACAAGTATACCATTGTAGCTAAAAACGACGATTATCAGATATAAAAATATATATGTATATAAATAAAAATGGTATCAAATTCAGTGCACACGACGCGTCTCTGGAATAACCTTCATCAGGTATGCTCAAAGCCAAAATATTTGAAAGCCAGATAATTTAAGTCTTTGGCAGCAAGAAACCAAGTGGGCCTAAACAGGATAGCCAAAATCAACCAGGGTCACATATGCTTGAGAGAGGAGACCCTCAGCTTTAATAATAATTACATCGTTTAGGAACATTAAATTTATAAAACATATGTCAATATAAATAGTTCCCACTGTGATATAATTACTTACGTACTATTAAATTATCACACACGTGAATACGTTGAATAACAACTTATGGTAGAAAAAATTGCAATTTTTTTTTCAATTACCTATTTATAGACTATGCCAAAGTCATATAGTTTCATAATATTGGTAATTTTATCAATTGTTTTCCCATTTTGCAGCCAGTTTTAGAGTTTCTGTCTATTAAACATAGCAAAGTTTATATACCACATTTTCCACCGGAAGTAACACATGCTCAGTTGATTATGATCCAAAGGACGATCGCCATGAATTGCGGGTAACAACGATGGCTCATTTTTATGTCAAAAATCGTTATGATTATACTTCAAAGGGAAAATTGGAAAACAATGGCCTGAACATAAAATGTCTTTGATACAATTCAAAAAGTACGATTTCTTTTTTACAAAATTACAATTTTACTTAATTTTGTTCATAAAATAACCCCAAAATATACAAGATTGTCCGCTGGTCATCGACATGTGTTTGTGTGTCTATATACAGTCAAGCCTGCATCAAGAGGTCACCTTTGGAACAACGAAAAAATGGCCTTATAAGACAGGTGATCTCTGAAAAGAGCTTCAATTCATATGCAATTTTCTATGACAGTACACGAAAAAGGTGGCATTTTAATACAGGTGACCGCATGGGCAAGTTTGACTGTATATATTTACACATACAAACAAACCAATACACATTCTAAACATTTTATGAATAACTATAACAAGACAGACAAAACACACTATTCATGTAGAGACCTGTTTAAGACGCTCTTCTATAGACAATAATGTTGTGATTACGAATTATATTTTCTTTAAAATGACATTCAATTTCGGATTAACTCCGCTACTTGAAGGTTAATCCTGAATCACTTTATAATACACTTATGTGGATCAATCAGAACTGTGTTAACATAGGGTGAATTACATTTTGGACCACTGAATGACTATTTTGCAGATTTGTTTATAATCTGTCATACGAAGGAAAAATTATCATGCATGCATATTTCGCATTTATCGTATAGGAAATAGTCCCGATCAATAAAAAAGAAAAGAAAAAAAAAGTAACCAAAAAAAGAAAAAAAAGAAAAAAAGGCAAAATATTCGCAATGAAAATGTTTATTGTAGACCTATAAAATCGTCGAAATATTTCAATTTTCCAAATAAATCCATTCGGTTAAAATTTAATATTTAACGTTCAACAGCTGGAATTGATCGGTACGAATTTTCCATAGAGATTCAAGTCATGGATTGTTCGATTATTGTTGTTTACTTTCACTTTCAGCAAATATACCACATCGATGTAACTGTTAGCGTGATCGCCTCGAGTGCGGTAGATCGTGTGTTCGAGCCCCCGAACAGATCAAACAAAACACCATTAAATTGGTATTTACTGTCTCACAGCTAGGCACGCAGCATTAAGGAGTAAGAACAAATTACGGCCGTTTGTCTCAGAATCAGAATAATGTGTTCGATTGGTGCGACATGTCCACACGCAGACTGTTGTTTCAGTGAGCTAGCACTACAACAATCCCACCCAGTGTGTTGGTCTAGAACAAAGCGGACATCACCATCATGTCATCAAAATGTGACTTGTTCTCTCCATGATATAGTTGAAAATATTGCTCATTCGGCGTTAAACAATACTCACTCACTCACTCACTCACTCACTCACTCACTCACTCCATTTGAGGAATGAGTTCAGCTTTGTGACTGCTAAAAACTGTTATACCTTAACTATTGATTTTTGCGGTTCGAAAAATAAAAAATGTAATATTCCCTTACTCCCACATTGTCTCATGTTACCTTGACATTGATCTGAGAAAATATATTTCTTTTGTGTGGTGGGGTCCGGGTGGCTGAATTAGTGAGGTCGCTGGATCTAACAACTCATACAACCTTATCACCAATACGGCGTGGGTTCGCGCCCGGCTTTGTAAATTACAAAAAAAGATGCACTCAACACACAACCGCAAGTGATAAAGTTTACCAGTTGCTTGCGAATGGTCGGTGGTTCTCTCCGGCTTCCTCCACCACTAAAACTGGTCGCCATGATATAGCTGAAATATTGTTGAAAGTGGCGTTAAACACCAAAAACTCAAATCAAATCAATCAATCTTTTGTGTGGTCATGTCGCAACATCAAGAATTATCACACCCAGTTTTTTTATTTCAAATTAATGCAACATATTGTTTAAAAATGTCAGTTATAGAGCCCTAGGATCATATTTTGAATTTTTAAATACTTTTTACATGTTATATAATGGAAGGCCCTCAACTAAAAGGATTAATGTACATCGACAAACTATGTATTAGTATACACAATCTGTGAATATTTCTTTAATATAAATCCACGCTTTCATGTTAATATCTTCGTTTTTATTTTTATTTTTCAATTTTTGTATTCATTGCCGAACCGTTACATTTCAACAATCAATAAGACATGTAAAACTCCGAATAAAAACGTTGAACATGAAATGCTATTTTTGTTTTAACATAATTAGAACTGTGAGCAGCATGTACATGCAAGTAAAATTAAATACATGTCCATGTATATAGGAATATTTGCGGTGACCTAACAATAACGACATGCTTTATTTATTATTGGAAATTGCATTTCAGTGTAAACTATTACTCTTTTTTTGCAGTCTAGAATTATTTTCAATGGGAAATACATTTAATTTTTTTTTCTATTTAAATAAAGCATTTTATTTTTTAATTTTACCTCACCCGACCCCGTATTTTTTATTTATCCGTAACCATAACTTGTTTAAATTGTTGAGATTGTACAGTGTACCCTCTAGTCACATATCATTTTTCCGATAATTTCAAATATGCCGATGTGTTCTTTGTAATATAATGTAATAGGTATACACAAAAGAACATTACCTGGGCGGATCACGATTTCTTTTTTCCATTGGGTTTGCTAACAAAGCTTTTAAATAAAATGATTCTATTTATAAATTGTATAATTGATCTCCAGTCGCCCGTTTCTATGTTGATATAAACAGCTACGAATTATCAATAGTAAATCTACCTTTAAAACCAGGTATTTTAAATGACAAATTTCGCAATGCGATCTCTCACATGATTCTTTATCATATCCTATTGACGTCACAGCGACCTATACGTAGTACTATCATATACTAGGGTGACCTAAAATCCAGTCTACTAATTTCAGATTGCCTGTGTTTAAGGTGTATTTAAAGAGAAATATATTTGAACAATACATGTTCATCTAAGCGTTAGGGGATTTAAGAAGGCATTATTTTGTGGTCAGGCGAGTTATTTGTGGAAATTTTTTTCTTCGTTACAGAATGGATTTTCTAAGGTACTGCAGTTTTTCCGCTGAAGATGATAATGTCTTGCAAGGTGTTGTCTACGAGGAAGCTGAGTCTAACGAATACACAGAATTAACAGATTTAGATGCGTATTCTAGTGCTAGTTCTCAATCAACGCTACCAAACAGCCCTATGGAATATATGCAGCTAAGTGATAGTCCAGGACTGTCCACAAGTAGTAGTCCAGAATATAACTGCAGTCCATATCATAGTAGTGTGGACCAAATCAGCAGTCCACACCAAGAACAGTACATCAAACAAGAAGTGGACATCGACAGTTGTAGCATTGAAAGTTTTAGCCCATTGCAGGGATACGGTAACGATCAAAATATCAAATGTGAACCGGAAAGTGGTAGAAAATCTACCAAACCCGCTCATCATGCCGACCCTTTTTTACCACCTTGTAGAGTATGTGGTCAGAAAGCATCCGGATTCCATTACGGTGCCAACACATGTGAAGCTTGCAAGGTATGTTTTTTTTTACTTTCTAATATGTAAATTTGTTGTTGTTTGTTTATATCTGTTTGTATTTGTTCTTCTGACTTCACCCAATTGGAATATTGGCTCGACTGGACGCTTTGGTATTTTGAGTCTAAGTCGTACATTTTAATTTGTATAGATACAAAATGGATAATTGTCTTATACTGTTTTAATTCAACAAACAACAACATAGCTAATCAGTTGTGAAAGTAATCAAGAAAAATATGAGTACATGTTTAATAAACTTTGCCCTATAAGATAGTCCCCAGTCCCCAGTAAATCCGAATGTAGAAATGTGACCTGGTTTCTCGACTGTGGAATACAACCCCTACGCTAGATGTATGGAGCGAATCAAATATATAATTTCGTGCTTACAATGGGACGGAAATGGATACGTCGTGGTGCACATGAACTTGCTTCAAGCAATGGTCCAGATCCCACCTTTATCTTCGGTTATCTGTAGCTTGTATTTACTGTAGTAATGTAGAGGTAGAGACTGAATAATTGCATGAAAAAAGTGCATGTGTCCTCATGTACTGGAAACGTAACGCTCATTACACGTAAAAAACACTTTTTGATCAGCTCCTAATGCACAGTTTGTAAGGAGTGGCCTTCATTACAAGGAATAATGAGCAAGATCCTGATCATGATCGTATGGTAGTTGGATTTACAATACATATATGCAATATTTGCCTATCACCACTGATGTTGTGAGTTCGAATCCCGGCGAGATGTACCCAATACACCTTTATGTGATAAAGTTTGTTAGTGACTTGTGGCAGGTCGGTGATTTTCTCCGTGTACTCCTGCTTCCCCCACCAATAAAATTGACCTCCACGATATAACTGAAATATTGTTGAAATTGGCATTAAGCACCATGCACCAAGCCAAACTAATTCACTCTGAATATTCAATAATGATAAGTATAAATCATACCCCAACATGCACGAAGAAGTTAAATAAAGTTTGCGCTAACCGACAATAATTAAGGTTTATGTTTAATTTTACATGAATTATATGTATATATGCTTAGCGCACCGGTATCCACCCACCACAAAGTGTTAAGGATTTCAGACACCTACCAAAGGCCGTGGGTTTCATCTGTGAATTGTTTATATCAATCCGCTCCCTCCCTCCCCACCCAGACACACACACAGTCTACCTAAAAGATAAAATAATGAAAGTTGCAATAAATACCGCCTGATTTAAATGTAAATCTGATGAGCTTATATAAACTTTTTATGTAAACTTGTTATGCTTGCTATGTTAACACCCCCCCCCCCCCTCTCACACACACACACATAAACACCACAGCCTGCCTGAATAAGGAAAATGATGAAAGTGTCAATGGATACATTTTGTATCGACAATTGAAATAAATGTACCTATATATTACTTAATTTTTAGTATGTACAATACATGTAGATTTAATGAGCTTTTCATTAAGACTTGTTATATTAATCCACCACCCCCTCTCCATAGTCTGCCTGAAAAAAGGAAAATGATGAAAGTGACAAATGAATATCTACAACTGACCTAAATATACCTATATATTAATTAGTACATATGTACCTCCGATACATGTAAATTTGATGAGATTGACCTGCTATTATTATTATGCCATATTGATTTTCAAGCTGTTGTCTTTGGTTGCCAAGTTACATACACTAACGGAACTCTATTATATTTTCGTACTGTTCAGACCAATTAATTTTCAAAGAGTTATTGTATATGTATATATAATTAATATATATGTACTGAAAGTAAAGGTTTATTTTTTAAAACACAAATGTCAGGATATATTTCATAAAGCAATACGTTTTTAGAAAATAAAAGAAAACAAGTTTTATTTACAGAACAGTGTCTAATAAGAAACCGGTAATGACGGAACAGGAAAAGGAAACCAGTACCATTGTTATTAAAGACATTTTTAATTTATGCAGTAATAAATAATTTTATATTTTAATATGCTGTCAAACCTGCATTAAGAGGTCACATTTAAGACAAAGTAAAAATGGCCGTATAAGACAGATGGCATCTTAAAAGAGGTTCAATTCATATGAAATTTTATATGATAAAACAAGAGAAAAATGTGACCTTTTAATACAGCTTACTGCTTAATAGAGATGACCGCATAAGCAGGTTTGAATGTATTTGTTAATGTGTAAGTCTTCATTAGAAGAAGGATTGTAAAGAAAGTAAAAAAATAAGAAAAACAAATACAAAAGCGACAGATGGAAGCTGTACCAGTTAACATTGTTATTCAACAATTTATTTTTTTAATTTATGCATTAAAATATTTTATTTTATTTCCTCATTTTTAGGGCTTCTTTAGGAGAAGTATTGTAAAGATAATAAAAAAGAAAGAGAAGTACAAATGCTCCAAAGACGGAAAGTGTACAATAGGCCCCGGGAGGAGGTCGATGTGTGCTTTCTGTAGATACAAAAAATGTCTAGATATTGGCATGTCACAAGAAGGTATTAATATTTTTCAACTTTCAATTTTATTCAATGAACCCAGGCGCTACATGAGAATTAATTATTTACAGGGCATTATTAAAAGATGACATGAGTAGATAATGTAAGTTATTACGGTCAGAGGTTACGACTTGGGTCTACTCGACTCATACTTTATTTAATACTAGGTCATGTGCCTAAATAATATATTTTAAAGTGGGTTACAAATAAATTATATTTCAGAGTATTAAAGATTTAAAAAAAAAATGTGCCAGAATTAAGGTTTAGCACTTCATAGTTTGTTTGGCATGCATTGAATACAACCTAATCTACCTGAATTCTTAAATTACCTTTAAAATTTTTAATTGGGTATTTAATGGATTTAATTAAGTTGTACAATTATTTCCCATGAGAAATCAATATAGGATTAAACGCTTCTTTTCAGGAGTTCATGCATTAAGGACGTTTATGTAAAGTTTGTGAGTGCATCGGCACCGTTTACACATGCATGCACTCCTGAAAAGAACCGTTTAATACTTATAATTCTTCCACGTGAATCTTTTCCCTATTTAGAATATTAAACTGATTTTCGGGCTTTCCTGTCGGCAGCCGCCATATTGTTTATACTGGTTATACAAAAAAGTTCATCGAGTTGTGAACGGATCAAAAAAACAAAAAGTTCATCGAGTTATGAACGAATCATAAACAAACACGTGACATTGCTCTTGTCCAATCAAAAGGCACTAAAACGATATACATTAATTCTACAAGAATTATAACTATTTTGTCCAGTTCATAAAGTTCAAATGTACCTTGCTAAGTCATGACATGGTGGTTTAATGGGAATAAAGAAGAGATCGTCGTGCACGTGATCGTATGGTACATGTAGTTGCATTTACAACTACATATGCAATCGGTACCTATCGCCACTAAAGTGAGTTTAAATCCCGATCAAGATGCAACATCATGTGATAAAGTTTGTCAGTGACTTGCCGCAGATCCGAAGTTTACCCCGGGTACTCGAGTTTCCTCCACTAATAAAACTCACCGCCACGATATAGCTGAATTATTGTTGAAAGTGGCGTTAAACACCACAAATCCCTTGGAATAAAGATGTATATTTTGAAAGTATGGTAACACATAGTAAAAAAGAAATGGTTAAAACTGTTAACAAAACATTTTCAAATAAATAAAAAAAATTATTAATTTTCTATTTCAGCCATAAAAACGGGACGATATACGTACGAGAAAAAATTCAAAGATACGAAGGAAGTGATACAATTACGAAATAAAGACTTAATGAACGATAATGACCCAGATATGTCTAATTATGAAAAGGAGGTCATTGAATTTGTGGATAAATTAATCAAAGTTCAGGAAAAAGTTATACCGGATTTCAGGAAAAGTTTTGAAGCGAATACTTTACTGGAAAAACAGAGAGAAATATTTGTAAGTAGTTTTACGAGATTAACTGTCACTGCCTTTTTACAATCCAAGTGTTCTTGGATGTGGGAGGAGGCATGAGCGTCACTCTTATTAATGCCTCTTCTAAGGATGGGTTTAATATTGAATATTTGATGGTGTGGGAGATAAAATATATTATATAAGATTTCGCTAAAAAATAACTGGTTTCACCAAAAAACATATTTTATCCATGGTTTGAAAAACAAATACTAACACAGGTTCACCCAGAAATCTTATCTAAAACATTGTGTAAGTGCAACAGTAAAAAATGTGACAATTTGTCTCCAATTCATGTATTTTGTCCATTCATCAAATGTCACTAAGATAGGTAGGAACATGGTTGGTCTCTTAATGTAGCCAGGTTTCTGAACAAACAGTACTGTCGATATGATAGTATCAACAGCAGGTCAACCAATAAAACTGACCGCCAGGATATAACTGAATTATTGTTGAAAGTGGCGTTAAGTATCATAAACTAAATCAAACCATCAACAGCAGTTGATTTCTGTATATCATTTACATCAATGTTAAAACAAACAAACACACAAATACACACAACTGTGCATGTTAAATATAGATAGCACATGTACACACACACATGATACATGTATATACAATGTACATCTCTGGAAAATAAAGTACATATTTTCGAGGATTTAAATTACCCTTAGACTTTTATCATTTTAATACAATAGTACACCTAAATCTTCTAATTTTGGCCATAATATGTTAATAGGATTATTTTTTTAATTCGGCTTAGCCGTATCACTAATTCTAAATGACGTCATTTGAAATACGTCCTTGCTACAACAATGGAATTTGAACAATAAATGTTAATGGCAGCAGAAAATAGCTTATCGTTTTATACAATCATTTAAATTGACCTAAAACAAGACATACTGAAATAACTAAGTACATGCACTCTTGACCAGGTCAAAGCAAGTCTTTGTTATATTTATACCACGCTTGTTCGAGTTAACCGTTAAACAATCGAACGGAAGAGGTTTGACTCGAAAAACCGTGGTATAAATAATTTCCAACATGAAACCATGTAATAGCACATCTAGGTCTTTGATTATTGCACGGCTGTCTGAGTGTAATAAAACTACAGCCCAGATTTAAAGTGTGCAATATCTTGTATCTGCGTGTATTATTTCATAGTTCTTAACTGTTGCTTACATTCTGATATATAAACCATAAAAAGAGATCAAAGGAAAAGAATGCATTCATGTTACAAATTATAATTGACAACATTTCTATGTGTTAATCAGCAAGACATTTGTAAGCGAATGAGTAGCGGCAGGGTTTCCTCCGGTAATCTTCACTCCTTGAGTTACGACAGGTTTTTCTCGAGTAATCTCTACCCCTAGAGTTGCGACATGTTTTTCTGCGGTAATCCCCCCTCCCCCAAAATGACTACTACAATTATAACAAATGTATTCTAGAAAGTGGTATTTAACAACTGTAATCCATACCCATAACAAATTTACATGGTCACTAGTTTATAAGGTCAATTCTATTGATTGTAGACAATTCGATTACTTTAAGAATAAGAAATCAATGTGTTCTTCTGTATATAGTTAAATAGTTCTGAAATGATTTATTATAACCCAAGACACCCAGAGGAAACACGGGATAAAGAAATATGGGTCATAGTTTCTGTGCACTGACTGTGTGAACTAATCAAATGCACAACTCGTCCTAACTTAGGAGGCGTACGTAAATGAGTGTACTGTATTTTGAAGAATGTCATTTTTCACTAAGATTTAATGTTTGTTGGATTTTTCTCTTTGGGGTTATGGTAATGGTTATGGTGCTTAACGCCACTTTTAACAATATTTCAGTTATATCGTGGCGATAAGTTTTATTGGTGGAGGAAATAAACCGGAGTACCCGGAGAAAACCACATGTACAGACCTCCCGCAAGTCACTAACAAACTTTATCACATAATGATGTATCGAGTACACCTCGTCATGAGCGGAATTCGAACTCACAGCTTCCTGCTTGATGATAGCCAACTAAAGATTCTACAAACATCTAATTTGAATTAGATTGGGAGAATATCACGTTTCTTGGAAGTAAAAAGACATGTTGTTGTCAGTGGTCGTTTTTTTATCGTTTGCAAGGCAAAATTTACCTAGACTAGTCTCCTGTATATACTCTTTGATCTGTGCCAGTGGTATTATTAACTCCCGTCTAGACTTATGCCATTGTCACCTGTTTGCCTACTTGCTGTACATGCAATTACAGTCAAACATGCCCAAGCTATTACCTTTCTTAAGCAGTCACCTTTATGAAAAGGTCATCATTTTCTTGTCTTGTCATTGAAAATTTCATATGAATTTGACCTCTTTTCAGAGGTCACATGTCTTATAGGTTCACCTTTTCTCTGTCCCAAATATGACCCCTTAATACAGGTTTGACTATAAATTGATCTGGTCATGAGTACAGCTAAAACCTTCACACTTTAGACGTTAAATACCAATTAATCAAAAATTATAATATAACTATAATTACTAATATACTAAATGCCTCTTAATGTACAAAACAACAGTGAAATGATAGGACATGTTATTTCTGTGTCATATCCTTCATCAACATGTATCTTATTGCAGTAGCATGCACATGGAATAATCAATCGATCAAAACTTGCGGTCGAATTATGTTATGGGTCTGTTGTCGTCCGTCTGTAAACACAATAATTTCCGTGCAGTAATTTTTGTTCCAGTTTTATATGATTCTGTCACACGAAAAGGCACAAAATAGAACAAAATGACCTAAATCTAAAAATTGTTAGACAGTTCCTTTACAACATGGCCTAAATCTAAAAATTGTTAAACAATTTCTTTACATATTTGTCCATAGAAGCTTTTAATAACTTACTCATGATCGCATTGTTTGTTCTCTTTCCAAAAACATACAATTTTACAAGGACATTTAGATTTAATTTCAAAACAAACACACGGAGAAAGTAGTTGTTTAAACAAGTTTTTCCCCCAGAGCCTATACAAGTGTTATCTGAAATATTTCACTAAATAATTACGGTACTATAAATATTGATCTTTACGAGTTGACAACTAAGGTGAATGGTGAAATAAACCATTGTGTAAAATATATATATATCGTTTTAATTGATAACGTGTTAAGTAATGTATTAGCCTCGTTTTCTTTGTCATAAATCAATATTTATTTATATGGCAATAAAGTTTGGTTTGATTTAAGTACTATTAAAAGTACTAAAGAACCAGAAAATTATAAAACAATAATTCCCTGGTTAGACGTTTACTGTATTTAGTAAGATAGCATATGGATGTAAATGAACCTGACAGACTATCCAACATTACACTTAGACTTTTAATTAAAGTAAAGGAACAACCTTTTATTGTTATTCTACTTTTTATGTATATATGTCTGTTTTTCTTACGCTGTGAGTATGAATCCTGCTCAGGCGAGGTGTACTGGATACAACATTATGTGCTGATGTTCGGCATTGACATGCGGCAGGTCGGTGGATTTCTCCAGGTACACCGGTTTCCTCCACCAATAAAACTGATCGCCACGATATACATGAAATATTCTTGAAAGTGGCATTAAATACCATAACCCACCCATCTACTAATCAGTAAGAAATGATATGGATGTAAATGAACCTAACAGACTATCCAACATTACACTTAGACACTAATTAAAATAAAGGGACAGCGCTTTTATTGTTGTTCTACAATGTATGTATGTATGTATGTATGTTTTTTAAACTGCTTGTTGAACCGGGATAGGTGGTTTAATGTTAGCGTGATCACATCAAGTGTGGTACATGTAGATCGTAAGTTCGAGCCCCGTCAAACTTAGTATTTGCTGCTTCTCAGATAAACACACAGCAATAAGGAGTAAGGACCAATACTGGTGGGCTCGGGAACAGGATAGTGTGTCTAACTGGAGGGACCTATCTATCCATGGACTGTTATTTTAGTGAGCTTGCACTGTAAAATCCAATCCAGTGTGTTTGTCTAGAACAATGTGGGCATCATCATCATCATTTCATTGAAATCTTGCTGCCATGATATGGGTGAAAAAATTCTGACTTGGCGTTAAACAATACTATCTCTCTAAATACGTCTTGTCATTAAGTTTATTTTTTATTATATGACGGATATCCGAAATCCTCCATTTTCCTGTAAATGTTTGTACTTTGGACTAGATATAAAATACTGTGATAAAATAATGAAATATCAATTTATTTGTCTACGTTTGTTGAGAAAACTAATATTCTTGATTAATTCCTTTTCCATAAATATAGGAAGTTATTTTTATACGAGGGTACTGCAGTATAAACTTTGTTCCACTTAATGTCTATAAGCAATTCAAAACTGATCTTAACATCCTGTGCAGTTTATAGCTTCCTTTAGTACCAATTCCTATTAAAACAAAGTAATCTCATTTTACATTAGAAATCAAATTGAATTCTTAGAAGAGATTTCCTTTCAAAATATGACATATATTGATCAGTTAAGTTGTTCTCGTTTAAAACACCTTGGTCGCAAAAAGTAGTGAACTCTGTTACTGCAATATAAGGGTAGAATCTACTTTGGCGGACCCGGATATTCGACATCAGGTGTTGATTTACTGTGTTCTTGTTGTCAACAAACGAAATACATGTTCACTGATAAGATGCTATTACAAATCTGACCATAACACTGTGCAAAACACAGGAAAGCTGAAAACAATTACTGAATTAATTGGAATTTAAGACGGTTTTTGGCATTAAAAATGCTACTTATTTAACTGTTATTTTTATTATCATAAACATTAACTGCTATCACCCAATACATAACTTTTTTTTTACAATTTCAGGCAAAATATAAAGAAAAGCAAGAAGTGTTCGGGCAGATGAAATCTTTACCTTACGATGTTTATGAAGAGGTATACAATGAAACCGGCCTTGACCTTGGCAACCGGTTCGAAAAAATGGGAGTGATAGCAAACAGTATGGAGAAAAATATTCGCAATATGGTTGATTTTGTACGACTTATTCCTGGATTTTTGGAATTATCTACTAAAGATCAACTCTCCCTCATCAAATGTAAGTATATTGCAATTTGAAGGGATAGGGCAATGGGTGTTATATCGCCAGTTTCAGCACTAGTTCAGTTAGTTGTAACGTGACGGGCAGAAAAGATAATTGACTCCTCGAAAGTCACAAACAAACTAACATGAAGGGTGCCATTGATGGAGTAGGAACTACTTACCTTTCGACGGCACCTGATTGCTTCTCCAGTTTATCGTGGGGTTCGTGCGGCTGAATCTGTAGTTTTCTGTGTAGTGTTTTGTCCCTTTGTGCCTGTTCTTTCGGTCATTTTATTGTCTGTCATTCTCTTGTGTATGGCTTATGAATACCCGTTTTGTATCTGCCAACTTCTTTTAAAATCACATTAAGATGTATCCAATACACCTCATTAAGGGCAAAAAACGGACTCTCGACTAAAGGGGTGATAGACATTAGATGTCTATATAATTCTGCCATCGTGCGATCACTAACATCATCACCCTTTACGTATTGGTAAGACATCTCCCATAACTAATGTGTAAATGTAGAACTCTCACCGGAACTTTGCATACCACCTTACAAATTAAATTTGCCATCGTATAAATGCTATTGGAATGTCTGTATTCGTCTGTAAAAAAAAAGGTTTCCATTCAGTTTAGTAACCAAAATGACCACAGATACATTGTCAGCATACATAGTACAAGCTTTAATACTTAATACGTACTGGGAGTATTGTGGCCATATTATGTTTTTGTTGTTGTGACAAAATGTCCCCAAAAGAGTCAACATTTTAAAATTCAGTTAAAATAAGGTTGAAAATATGATTATGATTGCTTGAAATATAGTAGTGTAAGAAATTGACATACACAGCCGACTTCTACTGAACATTTAAAAACGAAGAAATATACTAGAAAAAAGTAGATATCTAATTTAGCCCACACGACTCCTTTCTGGAATGATCTTTATCAGGTACCATGAACGTAAAAAGTTTGGAATGTGAAATAATTGAGAAATTTTTGGGAGTTATCTTGTGGTGTTCCAATAACTACATGTACCTATATAAAGCAGAAATAACATTTTGTCACCATTTTTTAAATGGTCTTGAATTTATTTTAAGCTATAATAAATTTGGTATTGTGTCCAAACTGGTTTTTTTTTTATCATACTAACATGTTACGTTCATGGGTACTTCTAGTTCAGGTCTATATGAGATAAATTCTATTGTAAAATTTCGAGAAAGTTCTTGACATGATTTAGGTTTTATTTTTCTGGCATTTAAAACATGTCTTTATTTACCCCCTTTGTACGGATAACATTGCCTTTGGTGTTAAATGTAAATCAATACTGAGAGAGAGACAAAAGCCTTTAGAATTGACACCCACTAATTTACAATGACTTGAACAACTGCCAATGTTGTTCTTGATGTTGTTCCAAATCTAGTGTTTCGGCACTGACTTGGTTTGTTTTAGATAGATATGCAGTCCCTAAATAATGTAATTATTACTAAAACTAAGGTTGTACTCAGGTGCGGATCCAGGGGGAGGGGGGGGGGTCGCATCCGGCGCGCGACCCCTCTAAAATTGGAAATAATATGATTTTTTTGCGTAAAATTGTGATTTTTCACACGAAATACCCCAACATTTTTGCGATTATTTTAAGTGCGCCCTCCCCCCCCTAACTTGAAATCCTGAATCCGCTCCTTATACTCCCTATGCATTGGATGTCTTAGTCGACTTTGGCTATATCGTTTTAACCCTTCGATTGTCCTGCTCCTAATATTGACTTTCCAGTCTTTTGATTTTGACCTACCTGATGAACGTTATTCCAGAAACGCATCATGCGCACTAACTTACATATCTACGTGCGATTTTAATGCGTACATATATATACATGTACGTATATTGTAATTGCTATAACTTTATAAACCTTCACTATCATAAATACTAATGTAGACTTATGTTTTTATTTTGCAGCATGCTTTTCAGATTTTTGGTTTTTAGCAGCACACAAAAGAATTAATTTAAATCTTCAAGTGGTATGTGGTTCAGTCAATGCTCATTTTGACGAGTTACTAGGTCTTATGAAAAAAGACTATCTTGATGAAATTTGTCAAGTAACAGCCAAACTGCAAAAATTTAACATGACAATCGAAGAAGTCACTCTCTTGAGAGCAATCATTTCAACGTCTGGAGGTAAGCTTGGACTATTTTTGTTAATAAGTTGTAAGGAATGTTTGAATATACCAAAGATGCAATCAGAAACCGTATATCGAAGGACAGAAAATACAATGGCCGAAATAAATAGAGCAAACATCTATATAGATTGAGCAACACCAACCATATTAAAATCGTACAGAGGATGCTGCTCTCGTCAAACACCTCAACCACTATGGTTCACGAACAGGCTTGCCATAATATAACCGTTACATGTAACTTGACAACCCCTTCATCAGGATGTATCCGCTAACTAATCACGTGCTATGCAGTTTTGTGGGTTGAGCGCGGCGAACCGTGACAAATAAACAATTCACAGTACATATTGGCAATTATTCAGATATTATTAAGCCATGTACAATTCATATTGTTAAAGACCATCCCTTCATATATATGTTATGAGGCCTTCGTGATCGTGATCAGATGGTATTTGGAATTACAACTACCTGTGCAATCATTGCCTATCATCACAAGTTGTGAGTTCGAACCCCTCTGATGGCGAGGTGCACTCGATACAACGTTGTGTGATAAAGTTTGTCAGTGACTTGCAAAAGGTTGGTGGTTTTCTCCAGGTACTCCGGTTTCCTCCACCAATAACACTGACCGCAACCATATAGCTGCAATAATGTCGAAAGTGGCGCCAAACACCAAAAACCGTTGCCGGTATGATGTTTTATTGTTAGTTTTCCTATACAATAAGTGCATTTCGCTGCTGACATTTTCAGCTTGATTTCTGCATGTTGCATGGTGTATTAAATGCTACTTTATGTAATAAAGTTTGTGGATGATTTGCGGAAGTATGATGGTTTTCTCCATGTACTCCAGTTTCCATAATACTGATTAATATAATATTGTAGAAAATGGCTTTAAATATGCAAAAGTTTTATTTGTGGAAAACCATTTAACAAACACTGAAACGTATTATTGAATGGATATTTTTATTTATTTTTTCAGATCGATGTGATTTAGAAAATCCAGGAATGGTTGATCAAATACAGTGGAAATTAATCAATTATTTAAGGTGTTTATTGAAGAAATCGTACGACAATCCTGACCAAAGACTTTGGCAAATATTTGACAGTATGACTAGTTTAAGGAACTTAGAAGCTGTGGCTAAAAACGTTAATGAATTGCGATCAAGGTGGCCTGTTATGAAGGATCACCCTTTAGTGTTGGACGTAATACGATGAGCAACTGTAATTCAAATGCTTCAATAGCGGATGTCCAAAACATGATTTTGATTCGTTGTTATGGATACCAATATACAGTAATGTAATGATGCATCAATTTCTGAACACAGTAATCGATTCTGTGTATACAGTCGATACAATCTGCAATCTAATTCAAATCACAATTTTTGTGAAGAACCCTATGCTCCAAAAACATCGCGCTCGACCCTATTTAACCTCAAGTCCAGTTGAATGTTTTATTAAGCCAAAAATATATGGCAAGTGGATTCGGTTATAGGTGATGTGGGAAAAGCCCGAGAGATTCGAAGAGACGAACTAGAGCTCGCCTGAATGGACGAAGGGTTGGATTGAGTTTTGTAAGGTGTTAATGGTGGTTAGTGTATTCCAAATATGATTTTCATCAGGTTGTGTAATCATGTATGTTGTACACAAAAAATACAATCATTTATTGTTTGTAAACTTTTTTGTCATGAATAAAAACTCAAATACTGATTAATTTAATATGTTAAACAACACAATTAGTCCATTGTTACATACAAATAGGTGGTGTAATGGTTAACTTGCTCGCCTCTGAGTTCGAGTCCCGGTCAGGTCAAACCAAAGACTATAGAAGTTGTATTTGTTGGTTCTTCGTTAAACACACAACATTAAGGAGCAAAGACTCAAATCTGAATAATGTCAACCAGCAGACTGTTGATTGATTGATTTTTTGGTGTTTTAACGCCACTTTCAACAATATTTTAGCTATATCATGGCGACCAGTTTTGGTCATGGAGGAAGCCGGAGTACCCGGAGAGAACCACCGACCATGGGCAAGCAACAGGTAAACTTTATCAGTTGCGGCTGCGATTCGAGTGCACCCTTGTTTACGCCGTATTGACTTTTGTACCAGTGAACTAGCACTATGTTGGTCTAGTACAAAGCGGACGTCATCATCATTATATCCAATGCAACTTGTTCCTGCAATAATATAGTTCACAATTTAAACAACGATCACTCACTAACTCATAAAACAAGAAATACTTATTTGTGTTATAAGAGTTACTGTAAAGAAACCCAATGTCCATGTTATTGCCACATATATATTGTATTGATACCACAAGAGCATTCCATCATTGTACACATGGCATGGCCTTGCCCAACCAGTGTCGTCTATAGATATTTGTCGTTCCTGCTCCAACCTATGATTTCCAATTATAAATTATACAATAAATCACAATTCTTATGGTGAAACAAATGCTTATATATAAGGACCCTTTCTCTCATGGTTTTTTTTTTTTTTTTTTTAACTTTTTGTACAATTTGAAGGGTTTTTTTGGTGTGATTATCTGTTCTCCGACAATCAAATAATATGTTTGTTAGTATTGTGGTAAGGCATCATGTTGATGTGAGAAATAATGGGAACAATTCGAGAAAAACAATCACCTAATTGTAGGAATCAGTAATCGAACCGCAGCGACATGTTGTGACAGGATGAATAAAACATTTGCAAATGCTGTTGACATACTATATTGGCTCCGATTCTAAGGGAGTGAAAATGTAAGTAAAACCTAAGATATCTAATTTCACGCACATGACGTACCTCTGGAATAATCTTCATCATGATTAGTCAAAAGATTAGAGAAAATAAATATTAGAGAATACCGAAGGGACAATGACGAGAAACTGGCAACATAGGGTTGGTTTATGGTGTTTAACGCCCCTTTCAACAATATTTCAGTTATATCATGGCGGTTGAAACATAGGATACACAAAGCGAAGACAAACAAAGCAAAAAGACAACACAATATGTGTAGGACATCACTATACGTAAAAAAACACAAACCACGTAAATAAGACATGCACCCTCCTACAAACAACTGGAGATACAGACAAACCAAACATCGCTTGTATGCGGGATTGTAACGGACATCACAATACGGAAAGGATGATATGGATACAAGTGTTTATCGTTACTTTGAGCAGTTCGTGGGGGGGGGGGGGGGGGTAGGGTTATGGTGTTTAACGTTTAAGCAGTTCAGCAGCTACGTGGTGAGTACCAGACTAAATGGGGTGGGGATGACCCACGAACAGCTATGACGTACTAACCATCTTATGCCAGATATTTGGACAACTTAGCATTGGAGTTGGGTTGGGGAGGCGAACTCACGTCAGTGGTTTTAGGCTTAGAGCCAGAAGTCAACAACCTTTCACCCATATCACCACCCAGGTCATTTGAAGAGAGATTATACTTGAAACCTTTGACACCTGATTATTTAAACACTTACCAATAAATTACATAACGGAGATTAACCGATATGAAAATAACACAGAAAACTCAATCCTGACCCTAATGATAAAGCTCATTCGGCGAATTATGTTTGTACTGTAATATCTATTTCAAATAATATTTCTTTGAATCTGTCTATTTAAAGGACCAATGTTGAACTACACAATGAGATATTGTTCTACATCCTTTGTATTCTAATGTATTATTCATAGATAAAAAAAAAAAAACGTGTCAAATGTGCTATTGATTTGTGTTGTTATAATGGCTGTTAAAATGGTATGGGAAGGTGGCTGTATATTTAAATATTGTTGAGATTATTCAAGGCAAGAAAGAAGTCAAATTGGGGGCTTATGGTGGTACCATACACTTCAGGTAAAATTTGATCTGCTCGTTTAATTTTCTTATTTTCTTGGCAGTGTATTTGAATATATCCACTGTAATAAATATCAAAATTTTAACAAATTCTAACTAACAGACTCAGAGCTATAAATTCACTAGCCACATATCAGCTTTTTTTCTCTGTGGTTTTGATAACAGAGATGCTTGAAATCTGCATATAAACATCATGTGATCAAAACGTTCAACTGATTTTAAAGAGTTATCTCCCTGTAGTGTTAGGTACCACCTTAATTTACTCAAATTGGCACATTTTAGCTTCTTTCAATCAGTATGGAACGATATTGAATATTATCGCAAAGATCCCCACTCCCTTGGTGATTTAATGTTTCGAGTACGGAATATGTTAGGTTCGATCCCGATTATATCAACCAATTACTATACAATTTATATTTCCTGCTTCTCTTCTAATCGCGAAACATGGAGAAGTCAGAATAATGGTAGAGCTATATCTACCCGTGGTCTGTTGTAATCTATCACTGCAACCAATCATGTATGTTATCGTTTCGGACTAGTAAAAAGTAACAATCCACGCTCCTGTTTTAGTCACAGGTTTAATATATTTTTGCAGGTCATTACGTTCATTTGTTCTGTTTTTTTTTATATTTTTGTGTAATCTTTTCTTTTTTGTATATTGCTAGTTTTGTCACGTGTTCTAATGTATACTTTTTTAATTGATTTTCGCCATGTAATACCGTACTATATGTTGTAAACTGTAGGGAGTTGATAGGTCTTTTGTAATGTTGTAATAACTTGTGCTTAATCAATTTCAATGCTGATATTAATTCGGTCACCATCATCAAGACGTCGACAAGTAACTTGTTCATGCCATACTATTGCTGATATATAGCACTCCGTTGATATTAAACATCAATCACAAACTCACGCCACGATATAACTTAAATATTGTTGAAAGTGGCGTTAAGCACCCTAGCAATTACGAACGCACTAATATATATCCTTTGGTTCAGTGTTATTCAATGCCACATAGTGGGTAATGTAAATGTAGAATAATCTGTCTACCAAATTCTACAATCTCATTGGTTCAGTGTTATTCAATGCCACCACATAGTGGGTAATGTAAATGTAGAATAATCTGTCTCCCAAATTCTACAATCTCACAATTTGCGTAAAATAGTTATCAGCAAATTCAACCAAACGCAATGGTAACCCGAATATGAGTGTACCGTACCAAATACGACATGAGAATAATTATTCTAAATTTAGTGTATCATGTCCGCTTCCTACAAGAACACTAGAGCAGAATGAAACTAGGACCTAATATTTCCAACGCAGGTTGAAATCCATTGATTTGCATTTGTCCTTGTCATGAATATAGTTGAAATACGGCTCACTTGATTTTAAACAAAACCATAACATCAATAACGTGTCTGTCTTCACGTTAAAATAAGGGATGCATATAATCAGTCTGGTAAATTGTTTCTACATTTATCATCAAACAAATAGTTGTTGTGGTTACTGTAGAAGATCAATGGCATCGACTACTGGATTAAACGACCCCTATAAATAATGAAAGAAACGAATATGAGAGAGAAGAAATACGGTTTATGGTTGTATGTTGTTTAACGCTACTTTCAACAATATCTCAGTTATATCATGGCGGTCAGTTGTATTGGTGGAGGAAACTGAAGAAAACCACCGACCTGTCGGAAGGCACTATCAAACTGTATCATATAATGTTGTATCGAGTACACCTCGCCAAGAAGGAGACTGTAACTCACCACTTTAGTAGTGGTGATAGAGGAAATACGTATCACTCAGGACAAAATAATATGAAATATCATGTAGTTAAAATTTCAACTTTTATTCAGTGTACTCCTATAAATATACTCTTACTGTTCCCTTTATGTTAGCAATAAAACAAAAATGAAGAAATGTAGGGAAAACACGTTTATCCGTTCGAGATGTCATATGTCATATTCCCTGGCTCGTGAATGCAGTTTGTGCAATTATACAGCTGATAATGATCTTTGTGGAACTTAACACTGACAATATTGGATTACGACCAAATATAATCAAAACGTTAAAAGATATATATATAGGAGTGGATGTAGTCGAGTGGTCTAGGGTGCTGGACGTAAGGCTAATAAGCGAATGGTGCTGCAGTGTATCAATGGTGTGAGTTCAAATCCGGTCGAGGGAAGAACAAAAATTTGACAGCTTCAAAATCTAATTCTAACACTGTTTGTTTAATTTTCAGACTTATATATATATATACAACGTCTGAAAAGCAGTCAACGATCAATCTTACGGGGTGTTGGATCGTTACGGTATAACGATACTATACAAGTAAAACAAATTATAAACGTCTAAAATGGTTTGTAAAACAACACCAAGTGCACAAAACAAAGTGATAAAGAATTAAACACTTCGTTGAATGACACAATTTTCGTCCCACCGAGGGACTTTATCAATGTCTATTTAAATAAAGTTTCGAACCAATATATATATATATATATATATATATTATTGTTTTAAATTCTCCTTATTTATAGATTTACAATGCAAAAACAAAGATAATTACATTTGGAAGATATGTGTAGCTCAAGATAAAGGCGTATTTGTTTTATGTGTTTAGGGCGGAGGCCTTTGTGTTCGTGACCGTATGGTCGCTGGATTTACAACTACCTATGGAATCAGCGCTTATCACCACTGAAGTTGTGAATTCTAATCCCGCTCATGGCGAGGTGTACTCGATCCAACATTATGTGATAAAGTGTGTCAGTGACTTACGACTGGTCGGTAGTTTTCTCAGAGGAGATATTCTCATGGATAATATCATAGTAGAAAATGTGAATAATGAAATACCACTGTTGCCATAGTTCCAAAACATAATCGAAATATCTAAGATATCGGTCAGGCGAGGTGTACTCGATACAACATTATGTGAAACGGTTTATCAGTGACTTGCGATAGGTCGGTGGTTTTCTCCGGTTTCATCCACCAATAAAACTGATCGCAATGATATAACTGAAATATTGCTTAAAGTGGCGTGAAGCACCATAAGCCAAATCCCTTACCCTTTATGTCATCGAAACGTTATACTTTATGCGTTAATAATGGGGGGGGGGAGCGGGTGGCTCAATGAGTTAGGTCGTTGGATCTAAAAACTCATACAAGCCTATCACCAATACGGCGTGGGTTCTCGCCCAGCTTTGTAAATTACAAAAAAGAGTGCACTTGACTCGCAGCCGCAAGTGATAATGTTTACCAGTTGCTTGCCCAGGGTCAGTGGTTCCTTCTGGCTTCCTCCATCACTAAAACTGGTTGCCATGATATAGCTGAAATATTGCTGAAAGTGGCGTTAAACACCAACATTCATTCATTATACGTTAATAAGAGTCATGTGCATCCCTTGTATAAAAAGAAACTATAGATTTAGCATATAACAATCGAATACTAGTAATGTACTCTTCTACAGGTAATTAGCTTAACCTCTTCTTTTATCAATACAATTTATGTGATAAAGCAGAATTAAATATTTACATAAATAGTCATAATAATGTAGTTGTATATATCTGTAAATTAATGAACATTTTATTAGTCCACGAAGACGGAAATATCTAATAAATATTTATCTGGAAGACTACAAATCAATATATATATATATATAATCTTACAGGTTAAATAGGTCAGATGATGGATATAAATCTACAGCAGTAAAATATAAGGCAAGAGCCAGAGTGAAACAATGGTCACACGGGGAATAAAGCCAATTAAGTGTTCAAGGCTGTTGTGGTAGCGATGGTCGATATCTTGAACGCGCTTTGCCGCTTTAGATCACTCACGAAGCCACACATGTCTGATGGTCGGTGAAAACAAAAGAAAATACAGTTGGATTTACAAATACCTATGCAGTGACTTGCGACAGGTCGGTGATTTACGCCGGCTACTCCGGTTTCTTCCACCAATAAAACTGACGGCGACGATATAACTGAACTATTATTGAAAATTGCGTTAAACACCACAGCCCCATCCCAAGTATTACATTCTTGTATATACACAACCTGGGTTTCCAAAACGTCATGCTTTTTACATTTCAACATACACAAAAGCTCTTAGCATATACAAACTTTTGTCCTACATTTATTTTACGGGGATAGGTGTATTCGTTCTCATGGTTAAGTATAACATCGTCATATGAACAATTTTAAGATCATATCCTTGATAAAGGTACGACAAATACGTCCGTACTTTTATTTTGTCGTTTTACTCTATTGCACTTCCAAAAAGAAATTTACAGATATGATTATGAATATCGTTGTTTATCATCATTTTTTGTATATTTCTATGAAATGTAGATATAAAGACTTGTTTTGCACTTTATTACACAAAGGACCAACAATTTATACAATGACTTGTCAAGCTATCCGTTTGTATATTTACATGGGAAGCAATTTAGGTAATGATATCAATATCCGGGTACAATACAAAATATCACAGTCACGATACATGAAGATAAATATAAAACACCAGGGAGAGAAGCACCCATCCTGACACTCTTGTCTAGTTTAAGTCAGTAATTTGTTTATTGCAGTATCAGGAAAGTGAGGGTTATGTATTTGTGGGTTGAGTATCGTGTTCGTCTATGTTTTATTTACAAGGGTCTTATAGGTGTGTTTAAGTTAATACTATAATTTGTTCACATCACGATATAGCTGAAATATTACTAAAATGGTGTTAAACAGCAATCAATCAATCTTTTTTACGATTTTGATATTGTTCCGATATTGTGGTATTTTTATTTTGTTTTTCATTTTATCATCTACAATGTTCGTGTATATCAGAAATTTGACCACATAGTGACTGTTGCTCAACAGCAATTTGGAATATTTTCAGAATGAATGACGTGCGCTCTGCACTAGACCTGTAACCGTATATTTGTTCCTAATAATATTTGTTCCAAAAGAAAAACATAATTGAATAATATTTATTCCATGGAACAAGACTTATGGAATATTTATTCCACCTGTATGACATTTGTTCCACCTTTGAGAGGTACATTTATTATAGGTAAATGATATAATAAAAGTTCTTAAATATTAGGTGATTAGTTATGCAGAATAAATATTATATAATGCTTGTACCTAGCAGAATAAATGTTATATAATAGAATAAATAGTATATAATACTTGTACATAGCAGAATACATATTATATAATACTTGTACTTACCAAAATAAAATTATACAATACTTAATTGTAACTACAAGAAATACAACTCAAATTATATGTCCATACAATATATTCACTTTTAACCTTCTACAATGTTTGTTCCTCAGAAAATTTATTTCTGGATCGGAAAATATTTTATGTAATATTTGTTCCATTTTAAACTTATTTGTTTCTAAGAAAATTTATTATATAATGAAAGTTCCGGATAGGAAATTATTTTATGTAATACATGTTCCATTGTACTGGTATTTTCATTATGTCAGTGGAACATGTATTACGTAAAATAAATTCCTTTTGGAACTTTTATTAGATAATACATTTTCTTAGGAATAAATATTATAGAGGAACTTCTGTTCCGTCACAGACCAAGTAGTCGAGTTGGAATTCTATAGTACCAACTAGCTGAAACAGAAACAATAGTTCACAGATAGACATGTCGGTCTACATTATACTGACTCCAAGCCACACAGTCTGTGCACTGACATCTTTATGATGCGTGCTTATGGGAGAAGCTCATAGGCAGCAAATACAGATTTTAGTATTTGGTTCGACCCGACCAGAATATTATACGATCTCCAACAGTTAAGACCAAGTTGTCTAGTTGCATTTTTTAGTGCTAATCTGCAAAAACAGAAACAATAATCAACGGAATGACATTTCGGTCCAGATATACTGCCGCCGAGACAGACAGTCTGTGCTCTCATACCTTAATGATGCGTGCTTAGTGGAGAAGCAGCGAATACACATTGTGCTGTCTTTGGTTCGACAAGACGGTAATATTAACATACGATCTCTAACAGCCGAGGCGAGGGAGCTAATCGTCACACAACCAAGGCGACAAATAGGATGGTGATCTAATACATATGGTTTTACATCATTAACGTGCTGAAAGCAATGGCAATATAGAAGCACTGAAATGGCCGTCGATATTTTATAGATGACTTTTTGTGTGGTCGACTATCACGTTGTCAATAAAAAATTGGTTGACTGATTTATGGATTGTTGTTTAACATCAAATGAACACAATTGTTTTGGGGCTAGAGGCTATGATGCTTAACGCCACTTTCAACAATATTTCAGCTATATCGTGGCGATTATTGTTATTGGTAGAGGAAACCGGAGAAAACCACCGACCCGCAGTAAGTGACTGACAAACCACTTTTAAAAAAATTATTATATCATACATTTTTATATATTTATGACGAGAACAAGTCTTAATCGTATATAAAAAAAAGTTTGGAATAGAATTGGCCTATGGGTGGAAGTTTCAATTACCACATAAAACATGATACAATTATATTAATGGATAGGCTCTGATTAGTTTGCCTTTCAACGGGCTGTTCCTTATATAAATATTATATAAATAAAATCAATCAATTTCCAGATCGAAGGTGACGATAACGTTTCTCTAATCATTGTTAATAGAATATTAAACAAGTATGGTGATTGATTAATAAGTTAAGGTATACATGTACTATTGAGTAAATAAAACATATTATGTAAATATTAAGATCTATAATGCCATTTTTTAAATTAAAAATACAATTCCCATGTGCAGGGAGAGAGACCTAAATCATATAATTAAAGTTGAATGAAATTCCCACATGTTGGCGTAGATGACGAGAGTTAGATCATGTAGATACAGTTAAATGCAAATGAGGATTTTCTAAATGATTTTATCATCTTTATTTGTATACGACATCCACAACGAATGGACAAAATACAAACGTATGTCACCAAAGATTAATAACGCATTGAACAGAAAAAACTGTCACCCCTAAAGTTGTGAAACCTATTCAGCTATGGGGAAAGTTGTACTCGGCAAAACTTTATATGAGAATTGTCAGTGACTTGCGGCAGATCGGTGAGTTTCACTGCCAACAATACAACTTACGGCTACGATATAGTGACATAGTTTAAAAGTGCTACTAGGAACTCATGAAAATAACCCTTGTTTTATGTTGCCGTCCTATTCGTTTAGCAATTAAAAGCAGATGTTTTTGTTCAGTCAACCCCGACCCATTATTTTGACAGTCCGCTTATATCATTTTCATTTTGGAAGCTGGATGCTTGCTATCTGTTGTTGTTGCTGTTTTTTGTGGGGGTAGGGGGAGGGGGT
>MJUT01050917.1:696887-761239 GCA_002080005.1 Gigantidas platifrons | reverse complement strand
TTTATAAAACATACATAATTTTTTAACCTCTCGCCTAGTGCTAAGTTTCTCCCAACCCGTCTCCCTGTATATTGAATCCAAACTTGTGTAGCATGTTAGCCCTGTAACAATACGAGCCGCTTCCAATTGTAGTTTTTCTAGCCTATCAGAATTGACCTGCCCGCAGTTATCCCATACCTCAGATGAGTATTCCAAAATTGGTCTAATGAAAGTAAAATAAATATTTTCCAGATATTCCCTCTTTAATCTAAATTTAAGTTTCCTCAAGACATTAAGTTGCTTTGAAGTTCTCTGAATTAGGCTGTCTATATGTTTTGTCCATTTACAATCATTACTGAAAATTATGCCTAAATGTTTGTGCTTATTAACAGAATTAAGGACGATTCCGTCGAAATCAAAGCTGAGTTCATCTTGTTGGTTTCTAATATTGAATATCATTATCTCAGTTTTGTTAGGATTAAATTTTACTAACCAAGTATCCCCCCATTTTTTTATATTGTTTAGGTCGATATTAATCATATTTTTTAAAGTAGATTCGTCTAAGGCTGTATGTCCGATAGATGTATCGTCAGCAAAAAGTCTACTGAGTCCAAGCATGTCATCGGCTATGTCATTTATAAATAGTAGTTTTCTGTGTATTGATTTTGTAGATCCTTGTTTGTCCTTTTTCATTTGGCCATTGCATTGTCTGTCCTTCGATGTAAGGCTTCTGATCACCCGTTCGTATCTTCAATCTTTTGTGTATTATTGTCAAAGTAGAAGTATTTGAAATTATACCGTATAATATATCTGTATGCCTTTTACATCCACATTACTATGTGACAAAGTTAGTCATTGGCATGCGGCAGTTTTCTCTGGGTACTCCAGTTCCCTGCACTAATAAAAGTGGCCGCCACGATATAATTGAAATATTGTTGAAAGTGGCATCAAAAACTTAATTGAATTAAAATAATTGACCTGTAATATTGCAATTGAAAGTTGTTTCTTTGCCTTCCAAATAATTTGTGTACATCCTGGGAGTGAAACGTTGAAATTGGATCAACATAATTATAACTAAGTAAATTAACCTTCTACCAACAATAGATAATAACAAAACTTCTTTATTTTCATTTTTCAACTATATTGATAAGAAAGGTTTAAAGATACCAAAGGAGTAGACATAAATCGAAGTTGGACAGACAACACAATGGTCAAAAGATAAAGTACAAACAATGATCTATAAAACACTACAGGGCCGTCGTGGTCGTATGGTTGTTGGATTTACAACTACCTGTGCATCAGTGCATATCACCACTGAAGTTGTGAGTTCAAACTCTGTTCATGGCGAGGTGCACTCGATACAACATTATGTAATAATGTTTGTCATGTCGGTTGTTTTCTCCGGTTACCTCCACCAATAAAACTGACCGCCACAATATAACCGAAATGTTTTTGGAAGTGGCGTTAAATACCATAAACCCAAACCCCCACAAAACAATACACAGGAAACTAAATATCGACAAAATAAAATATGTGCTGAAGGTAAGAAAGCTGTTTTGAAAAAAAAAGTTATATTATGTAGGTGAAATATTAAAACCTTGAAAAATTCGTAAAATATTTATTTTTGCTGGTGTCTCATGATTTATTTTTTTTTATGTAGGACGTGAATCAAACATATAACCCTTCCTTTAATACTAATCATATTACAGACATTTAATACATAAATGCTTAATAACATTTTACATTACCGGGTATATAATTATTACTTGTAATGGTCGTTTTCGTCCTTGAAATAGTTAATATTAGACAGATTTTATGATAAGAGGAACGATTTCTCATTTTAAATGAATTCTTCAAACAAAATCAACCATTGATATCAATCTTCAATTTTTTTTAACTATTATATTATCAGAATAATTTAGTCTGCGGGTCGTGTCATATTAAATTTGTCATATGCATTTGGTTTGTACACACTCAGAGTAACAGCAATTGGGTAAAACCACAAAAATAATAAAGTAAAACCCACTCTTAGGAATATCTTATGACCTAGAAACATAATGGGCGACATGATTTAAAGGTTCCATGTATGTTAAGACTTTTTTTGTAAATTTCGAAAAAAAAAAGGTTTGCGAATAGTACCAAAGCCTATATTGTTTCTTACCAAATTTTCCATACTTTCCAATGGTAATTAATAGCCCGTGCTGTTCTTGTCCCGTTTCCATCTTATTTCTGTATACACATGCATATTTTATTTCAGGAGAAAAGATTAAGACGCAGCGGTTTTAACAACAATTACTGCTCACCCACTTATCATTATGTGAGGGTTGCCATTTTCCTCTAATGTGGAAGCTACTAGCATTACCGCGTCATTTCACTGATAGGGAAAGTTTACGCCGACAAAACTAGTTAAACATGGTCATATTTTATTTAAGTGTATGGGCCAAGCCAGAGAAAAACGATCATTCAAATGTGTTTTACCTCTGTTTCTACGATTTCTTTTATTGGATTTAGGATAGTGTGGTATACTTAAGAAATAATTCTCGGATTCCGGGCTCTATGCTTATTTTAACATGGATAGACAGAGGTTATTTTTGGACACTGTTCCAATTACCTCCCGCTATTATTTACAAGAATATATAACGCTGCATAAACGTTATAAAAATTCTTTTAATTTAACATACATAAAGTACAAATATGCCAAATACGCTGTCGATTATATATGCCTTCTGCGCATGTGCTAGGTTGTTCTGTGCTATTTAGAGCCCTCTATTGTTTTCAAAGCGAAAGTAGCACGCGATGTTAGAATTTGTTTTTTTAATATTCTTATATATTAGTGAACTTTTTCTAAATATGCATGAAATATTTGTCACTGTGTCTTAAACAATAAACAGTCCATAAATCAACTGATTGTCACAACTATAAAGGGAGATAATAGACATGGCCGGAAACATTTTCCTTGCAACGAACCATAAATGACCACTTCTAACAAAATGTTGCTAATTAGGAAATGTTTACATACTTGAAGTCTCATTTACTACTTTGTTCTGATGTGGATTTGTTTATTTGATTAGTCCTATATAAATATCGGGAACACGTCTGACGTGTTGTGCATTTGTACTCAGCAGCGGAAAATCTAAATAATTGGTTTTCTATAACCGTATAGTTTCCACGTAGAGCGCGTTTCACGAAAACTTTTACACTAGTAGACAAACACACGCATATGTATATATATACACTCCGACAAAAGTTAAGCACCACCCTATATTTTTATCGATATATTTTTTTTCATCAATACTGTTAAAACAATAAAATAGATATCACCAATTTTCTGACACTTCTTAAAAGACTACACAAAGGGCTCTAAAATTACCAATCTACGAAGTATTTATCATCCTGAAAGACGTGACTATGACGTGGCAAATATGGGGTTCAAAACAGGCGCTGGAAAAACGTAAAACCAGTTTGTCTTTGACGGAAGTTTTTAACATTGCATTAAAATGCAGAGTCTTCAGATTTTAAGAACTTTTAAATGCATCTATTGTGCGTATGTGTAAGGCATACAAATCAATAACGAGTATATCCACCGAGTTTATTGTGAAGTTCTGTAACACGCCTCGTCATGCTTCGCACAAGACGCCTAAGCCGTTCTTGGGGGATCTGTTGCCACTCCTGTAAGATAGCAGTTCTTAATTCGTCAATATTTTGACATTTTGGATTGCGTTGGTTAATTTTTCGGCCAATAAAGTCCCATACATGCTCTATAGGGTTTATGTCTGGCGACATCGCAGGCCATGGAATTGTCTGAACAGCCTCTTGCTGTAAAAAAATGTTGTACAATTCGGGCTCTATGTAGCCTAGCGTTGTCGTCCATGAACATTGGCCTGTCAGCCAACGCATGATTTTCGAAATGGGGGACTACGCGTGGAGCGAGCACATTGTCACGGTATTTTTGGCCTGTCAGATGACCATCAAGAACGTACAAGTCCAAATTACAGTCAAAGGAAAAACAACCCCAGACAGTTACACCCCCACCCCCAAAAGCAGTTGTGCCCAAAATGTGGTTGTCCTGAAATGAAGTGTTTCGTTGGCGCCAAACCCTTGCACGACCGTCGGTAGGGCGTAACAAAAAACGACTTTCATTAGACCAGTGGACCCGTCTCCATGTGCGAATAGTCCACCACAAATGATCATGTGACCAGTCAAATCGAGCATGGTGATGACGTAATGTCAACTGTGGACGTTTTATGGGTCGTCGCTCTCGCATTCCCTGATGGTGGAGGCGTCTGATTACAGTGCGTGTGCTAATGTGGCCTCCAAACGCTAAATTACCGCGAAGTGCACCAGCTGTACTGAACGGCCGTTGCCGCGCCCGTCTGGATATGAGCCGGTCCTCTCTCGGCGTCGTTTTGCGAGGTCTACCTGCACGTGGACGGTCAGTAACATTCCCCGTTTGACGAAAACGCTGCATCAGTCTTACAATGATGGAATGGTTAACCCTGAAGTGGTATGCCCCCCTTCTATGGCTAAAACCACCGTTATGCATGCCAACAGCTTGCCACCTTTCTGGTATGGTTAATTTTCGCCGCACCATACCAAACCAATAGAAAATAAGCTTAAAACTCGACACAAAAAAAATCAGCTTTTGTTCGCAAACACAAATGTTGAAAAGTACACGTGGCACTTTACACACATAAATAAAAATCGATCAATAACCTGTTTCACGGGCAAGTAAGTATGTGTGTACAGGTACATGTAACGAAAACAGCAAACCGATTTGAAATAAGTTCAGTATTAGAAAAGATATTATTGAAACAAGTCAGGTGGTGCTTAACTTTTGTCGGACTGTATATATATAACTATACAATTATCATCTTAATATAATATATACAAAACAAATAACGTCATTTTAATATCATTGCCTCTCAGATAAAACAAATAGTTTCGCACTTGCTGTCTACCATTATAAAAAATAACAGTAACATAATGTCAGTGTATACTATTGTTATAACGGTTGCACCATATGTGATAATTGATTGACCTATACTTTTGCTACCGCATAGTGGGAGGTTTCAAGGCCACGGAAATCGACTCGGTGGTGTAGTCAATAGTGTGCTCGTCTGAGTTTGGTAGATCATGTATTCGATCCCAGTTCCGGTAAAACCAAAGAATATAACTAAAATGGTATTCCTTGCTTCTTTGACAAGCATGAACACACACAAAAATGGTTGCCTCCTAGTCCAAACAATATGTCTGATTAGAAAGCAGAATGTCTGTAGACCGTTGTTTCAGTAGTCACTATCACAATTCACCTCAGCGTGTTAGTCTACTACAAAACAAAATAACATTACAATCATAATCATCCCACTAAGGGGTCACGTATTCTTTCCGTGATATACATGTAGCTGAACAAAATGTTGATTTGACGTTAAACAACAACCACTCAATCAGTCAATTCATAAAGATGTTGTCGTAACAAGATAATCCTCGAAATAGTCCTAATATAAATACCCATTCGGTATATAGTGGAGGAGTATTTTGAACTTACAAAGGCTTGTTATTTATTTGAACACACCAACATAGATAATTCGCTCATACCCTTGTAATCAGTTCATATAGAAACCAAAGATTTCGAGTTCGACTTCCACCTGTGGTGAGGATTACTCGATATAATTTGTGATAATATTAGTCGGTAACTAGCGAAAGGTTGGTGAATATTCTGTTCTAGTTTCCTTTATCAATAAAACTGACTCAAGTGGCCTGAGAAACACAATTTCAAAACACATTTATGAAAACTTGCTAAGATAAACCAGTCGATAATTGATAAAGCATTCAAGTACAAACCTGTAAAATAAGTGGTTTTCATGTTTAATGTCATATTCAGCAATTTCCAGTAATTGACTTCTTTGGAAACAAAATCCCGACAGATATAACGAACTTGAAAGTAAAATATCAGGGAGTGGGACTGTATGTGTATGAAAACTGTAGCACTTGTGCACATGGTTGCTTCCTAAAGTATAACTGTAAACTCGGATAACTGTAGTTGAGCTTGTGGTGAACCTGCATCCTGCCACCCAGGTACTTACAAAGCTAGACACTATGCAAGTTAGCAGAGCACAAATATTATGATAAAATTAATATACATGTAAATGTAATCTATGTTTGATGTGATGACGAAGAGAAAGATGATAGATTATTAGATTATAAATAGTAAACTGTGTCATCAAATCCATGTCCCATCATCTTGTATTTCTCAGTCAATGTCAATAAAAACGTATAAATATTGACATAGAGTTCTGTCTAGATTAGGTTTTACGATATCACATTAAAAAAAATGCAATTTACAGTTGTAATGGATACTTCTACTCTACTAATCCATAAATGACCTTTTAAAAACACAATAGCCTACTTCAAGACACATGCACCAAACTGTTGCCATGATAAACCTGTTGCTAATTGGACAAACATGTAGGCAAACTTGAAAAATAAGAGGTTTTTGTATTTATCGTCACTTTCAGGAATGGTCAGTCATTGAGTACCAGATTTATTGAGAGATGCAACCCCGAATAGATGTAATGATGTGAACATGCTAAACGTCCGGACAGATAATTGTAACGAATGGAAAGGTTAAGCACCCCGGATGTGAGTATGTGTACGAAAACTGCAGCACTTGAAGTTTGTGATTTGGGTGCAGTCCAACGTTACCGTGAAACTTGTGTTTAAAAAGTAAACTATCTTTACAACCCAACCATCGAGGCTATTTCATAATTAGACACTGTAGAAATGAACAATGAATACATACACGTTAGAGCAGCAGAAGGGGCAATCAATAATGGACAATCCAGAGAATTGGCAATATTTGATACACAAGAGAAGATAAACAAAAACAAATCAAAACACTACACAACACACTATGTGTTGGACACCACCATACACAACACACTATGTGTTGGACACCACCATACACAACACACTATGTGTTGGACACCACCATACACAACACACTATATGTTGGACACCACCATACACAAGACATATAATGACATTAATCTAACTTTAAACTATGATAAAATTAAATCTATGTTTGATGTGATGACGAAGAGAAAGACAATAATTTACAAGGTGTAGATTAGTAGATTATAAATAGTAAACGGTCTCATCAAATCCATGTCTCATTTTCTTTTATTTCTCAGTCACTGTAAATAAACACGTATAAATATTGACACAAAGTCCTGTCTAGATTAGGTTTTACAATATCACATTAAAATACTATATTCCCAGTTGTAATAGATAATGTAGGTTAAATATTTCCATTAAATTGTAAATCACGTTGGAGAGCTTCACAAATAGACGCTTTAAATAGACAAAACGCACCTTTGACTGGTGCATGTTAGTCATACATTCATGACTGAATTTTACCTTTATTAATATAATCGTTAATAATAACGTGATCGTTGCACATTGTGAATAACGTGTTTGAAGACTAGAGTGCCACGATCCTTGCATTTAAAAGACATCTCTTGTAGATTTTTGAAAGAAGTACTCTACAAAATGCTAATTATTTGTCCATACCAAACTCTTCATACTTCTCGAGTGGAAGTAAATAGTCGTTGTTCGGTTATACGTCCTTCGTTGCTATATAGTTTTTAGAAGTTGTTGAAAAATACTCGCCGCTTGCCGTTAACCAACCAATAATCAATCAATCTTTTTTGTCATTAAAAGTTACTTCGTGTCACTACCAGCGAACACCACCCAGAATGGTCGTATCTCACAGCAGAGAAGCTACCTATGTATATGTAGTTTCTATGTTCAGATGGAACCTCTTGGAGAAGAAATAGAATAAGCTGCTTATTCGTCTCCAAGCGGGGGTTCCGTGGGAGGGTTAATTAGTGAAGTCAATATGTTAGAGTCCAAAACCAGAAAACCCTATTTACAGCTGAGTGACATACATGTAATAAAAGAAGGTAATCATGATAAATTGTGTTTTTGAAATTATGTCGTCGGTTATAAATTTCCTTTGGGTATGTCAAATCCTAGATCATGATATATATTCATTAGAAAAGATTTTTATCGTTATTCTGGTTCTGTCAAACATTTTGAAATTGACCATTGAAAAAGAAAAAAAATCCAGGACAATGTGGCCTTACCACCTCTCTAAAAAAAAGTATTGTTATGTCAAATAAAAATGTGTAACATATTTAAGGGGGAGTTTGGGCCCATAATGCTAATTTAGTCCCGCTGCTATTTATCAAAGTGCCTGTGCCTAGCCAGAGCAGTTAGAGATCATGTATTTGTGCGTTAGTTGTATCGAATTTGCCTCTTTCTGCAATTTTTCTTTTGGATTTTAAAACTGTTCCAACAGGATGGTATTATTTTATTATTATTATTATTATTATATCACTGGTAATAGAATCGTAGAATATCAAATTTAGTGCGCAAGACGCGTTTCTGGTAAAACTGACTTCAGGTATGCTTAAAGTTAAAGGAGTTGAGAGCCAAATAATTTAAAAGTCTAAGCGAGTAAGAAAACGAAAAGGCACAAACAATATTGCTATACTTAGGGAGAGGACCTTTAGTTTTAATAATAATTACATAATTTAGGAACTGTAAATTTAAATAATTAATATATCTAGCAAACCATGTCAGTGCCACAACACTGAATACTGAGAAGATGATTCCCTCGGGAACAACAGTTCATTTAAAATCAATTAGTCCTTATTATATGTACACTATTGACTGCAACATTTGAATATCAAATTATGGTATAAGGGAGATAAATCTAATTCGCAGTTGACTTATTTCTTGTTACAGTGGAGTTGATCGATATATACTCTCTCAAAAAATAAACGCAATATGTGTAAAAATATAATTTACTTCAAATTTTCAACATAATTTTAAATAATCATTACATTACACTGACATTTGGCACACTGGTTGCTCAGACTCTAAAGTTCTTTCAAATGTCAAAATGTATCACATTAAAGTCCATAGCGTCAATATATGTTGTGCTCAACATTATAATGTAACACAGCACGGACCCGTCTTGTCATAGACTCGATCAAAAGACGAATACGGTCTTGCGGAATTCTCACCCATTCTTGCTCAAAAGCCTGCTGCATTTCTTGCAGAGTTGCGGCGCTGGTTGATGACTGCGCAGGCAAATGTTATATTGGCAAATTGGGTTCAAATCTGCTGACTTAGACGGCAAGGGAAGCTCAGTTACGTTCTGATTGCCTAGAAAGTCAACAGTAGCACGAGCTATGTGCGGTCGAGCGTTGTTGTGCTGAAAAGCATCCATACGGAGGTTCATGGCGGGCAGCATGTGTGGGGATAAAACCTCATATCTGTATCGAGCAGCGTTAAGGTTGCCGGGGATGTGCACCAGTTGAGTTTTTCGGGCGTAGGATATGGCACCCCACATCATCACACTTCCTCGGTGGAAATTGTCGACCTCAATGACGCAGTTCCTTACGAACCTCTCATTCCGGCGCCTGGCGACACGTGTACGGCCATCTCCTTTCTGCAGCATGAATCTTGATCCATCGCTGAAACAGACTCGCCTCCAGTTTTGCAGATCCCAGCCCCTTACTCTGTTACACCATCAGACCCTTGCAAGTCGATGCCGTCGTCTCAGTACTGTGTACTAGTAAGGACGTCTGGCGCGGAAGCCGTCTTCACGGAGACGGTTTCTGTCTGTGTCGATATTCGTCGGAGACCTGGGACATTTGATGCTGTTTCTCTTGCTTTCACGGTCCGATTTCTCAGGTGAAGTACCCGGATGTACTTGGGCTGGTGATGTGATCCAAGGTCGGCCAGAACGTTGACGGTTATATGTTGAACCGGATTGGCGGTACCGACTGGACATCATGCTCCGGTGAACATTATAAAGTCTAGCTACTGCATTTTGTAATTCACCAACCTGGAAATGACCAATGACGATGTTCCGGAGAGCTGTGTCTAGTCTTGGCATATCCTAGTAGGGCCGAGAAACAATTTAATGACTGCACTCAATTAAACGGTTAGTTGTCTTTTATACCCATTAAACCCGCTTAAAGATAAGCCATGATTCGCAAGTGCAACTGCCCTAATTATTCCCGTACACCTTCTGCGTGCAGCGTTACACATGCTGACACGGAAAGGTCACGTGTGATCAACAGCCACTATCAGGAGTTTCAATTCAATTATCGGACATTTAAATTTTCATATGATCATGTTTTTATGTCTCAATCACGCATTTATTTTTTTTAGAAAATTCATATTTGGGAAAAAATGTTGGATGTTGCGTTTCTTTTTTGGAAGAGTATGCATTTACTCCAACGCCATGCAATTCTTCATCGCTTAAATGACTTGATATGGAACAGAACACTCAACTACAATAAAACTGGTGATTTACTTAAACCTGCAACACAATTAGTAAGCCGTCGAGTTAATGTGGGCGTAACAACATCCGTGTTCAACTTGTTTCAAAGAAGGTAAAATGAATAATGGGTTATAAATGTTTAATGCAAATCTCAATAATATTACTTAATATCATGGTGGTTATTTTCAATGCAGAAAGAAACCGGTGTTTCCACATCTCACGATCCTCCTGCAACTTAAAACGCCGACTAAATCTGAACATCGACGTTTTCAAAGGTTAATCTTGATGTCGCATCATTTTCAAAGGCGGTTACATCTTTCGTAAGACATGTGTGATATTTCAAAGGAGTGCACATCCATCTGAAAAGGCATTTGTACCATTTGCTGCAGCGGTTGTTGAGCAATTTTTAGGATGTTTTGCAACATACGACTGATGGTGCTCCATAAAGGACGCTATATCAGGGAGATTCTGCAAAGTGTGTAATGTGGTGTTTGTTGTCAAAACAAGCGTTACTTGTATCCGTCGACTGTGTACGGTTGAGCATTACAGCCGTAAATTACCTCTTTCTTCCGTCACAACCTTTTTTTGTGGGAATTCTCTGTTTATAGGCAACAAAAAGAAGTAATTCGTGACACATGGTATTTTTTTCGAATTTTTGTCTTCGGATTTAACTTATCTTTGGGTCTGTCAAATACTAAATCTGGATTGATGTGACCTGAGATAAGTTCTCCTGATTTGCATTTGAGGTTCAATTTTTTTTTTAATTTGGCATAGGATTGCAAAAACTCCCTGACTGATCTACGGAGAATGACTGTAGACAAAATGTTCACACATTTGACCTTCTTCGTCAGCTGCGGTGAGTAAAGGATCCTGCACCTCATTTGTAGCATGCATACCGATATAGATATTTATAAGGCGTGTATAATGAATCAACAAAGAAACCCTCCAGTATTTGCGACATTTCATTATGGTCACCGAGTGCACGTTCAAGCAATATCAAATCAATTATCAAACCAGAGATAGAAAAATTAGATATTCTGACAGATCGTCAAGAAGTAAATGATATAAAAGAAAACGTTTCTTTTGATACATGATATGCGCAATATATTACACGAAAATACAATCGTGTATACTTTAGCACAATAATGACCAGATCAGTTATGCATATTTTCAAGAACCTATCATCATTCGAAGGCTAGAGGTACCTACCTTACTGGATGATGAATCAACAGAGAAACCCTCCATTATTTTCGACATATCAGTATGGTCACCGAGTGCACGTTCAAACAATATCAAATCAATTAACAAATCAGAGGTAGAAAAATTAGATTTGAATATTCTTACAGAACGTCAAGAAGAAAATTATATAAAAGAAGACGCTTCTTTTGACACATGGTATGCATAATATATATCACGAAAATACAAACATGTATATATTAAACCATGATCAGTGAATACGTGTGATACAATGCCAGCTGATAAAATAATTGTGGGATGGGCCTCAACGTCAGAGGGGTAAGCATTGTTTGATTTAGATGATCTTCTAATGCTGTTCATATCGTTTTTCCGCTGTTGGTTTCGTTTCTTCGTGCTAATTTTCGGTGTCTAACAAGACCAGCCCTTTCTTCCATATCATCACTGAGAGACGCTGAACAATGTCTTGTAAGACGAGTGCAGACTTTTGACAAGTAATCTCAACGATGTCATCCAATCCTTTTGAGTCTGAATGTGCCCGTGTCACTCCAAATACCATTGAATTTTCCAGACGTTTGTCTAATGGCAAAGTGGCTGGCTTCTAAAGCAGATCGCGTCTCCTCAGAATGCCCAAGCATATATCCATATTGAATAATTGATGTGGTTCGCAACAAAGAAATGCGGTAACATATTAGATGAAGTTCTGAGATGCATTGACCATTTACCATCACGGTCCGTTCTAACATTCGTAAACATAATTTCGACTGCGCTAAGAAACATGTCCCAGTATTGCAATGTTGGTGATGCAGCACATCCCCATTCGCCGAATGCTTCCATAAGTGGCTGTATATGACATTCAAACAATGCAACAAGTCTAGTCATGTGAACTCGTGTCTGGTCTGATCTTTCACATATATAAGTGAATAAATATAGTGACCGTAAATCACACATAGAGTCGGCGCGGTAATGAGATCCCGGAAGAAGTTTAAAATCCAGAATTTTGTTGTGTGTGCTTTGATCGTCTCCGATAATAATTTTGAGAGCGGTAATAGCATTTTAATTATTGAGATGATATATTAAATGTTTAGAACATGTCTATTTGCTTAACAATTTAATATATATTTTTATCAAGTAGAATTCAAGCCTAGTGAAACTATAAAATAAAGCGACATTTCACCTTTTCTTTTAATATAATTGTCTATCAAAGAATTGAAACATTTTTATGTTTAATATTTTATGCATAATAAAATTTGCATACGGTAAAGTAAGCTATTTTTTCAACGCAGTATTAAAATGCCAATCGATGTATCTATCGCATGTTCTATTCTATTTTATATGAAATGTCGTAATTGAAAACCGAATTCCCAACAATGGCACCATGCGAATTTTTGACAAGTCAAACTTGCAAGAGGATGTATTTAGTTATTCATATACCAATCTTCAACCATATAGTATGAAGTGAAATTAAACTCTCTTAATATGCAACCTTTTCTCACTTTGTCACTGCTCTAATATGTGTACAGCAACACATGCAATATGTGAAGATCAAATTATGGTATAAGGGAAGTAATTCAAATTCAAAGATAAAGACTTATTTTCCGTTACAATATTTAAATCAAGTTTTTTTTGTCAGAAGAAGCTATGCAATTCCTCATATTCTAAACAAAGCATCCAACTACAAGAACACCGGTTGTTTAAATCAAAATACAAAACAATTAATAAGCTATATAGTTATATTGTTAAGATTGTGTTGCATACATCACAATACAGAGGGCGTAATAACATCCGTGTTCACAACATGCTTCTAAGAAAATAAATTTATAGTGGGTTATGAATTTTTAATGGAAACCTATAAATCATTTCATAATATCATGGTGGTTAGTTTTATTAGTGAGGGAAAACCACCGACCTGGAATTTCCTCTCTAAATATTCTATAAACCGAAACCACGGAATGCCGAAATGACTTATATCGTGTATACAATGTAAGCACTTGCAACTAATTTGATCGTTCCGCGATAAGATATTTAATAGGAATATGCTATCTAGTTTCATTTTGGACGTAGAATGTCCAGTCGATATTCTGCTATTGTATGTAGCATCATCGATCAAGACCGTGAAGGACCGACATCCTTCAATAAATTTAGAAAGCTGTCGTCGTAATGTCATCTCTGGTGGGTTATGTTCTTAGTTTATAAGAGAGAGAAGTGTATCGGTGTTGTAATGGTTAGTGTGATCTCCTTAGATCGTTAGTGTGGTATATTGTTGGTTCCTACTCCGCTGGGAACAAACCGAATATTACAAAATTGGAATTTGTTGCTTCTCCGAAAATTATGCAGAATTAAGGAGAAAGAGCAAAGACTGGTTGGCACGGAATCGGGATAATGTGTCCGAGTCAAACGATATGTCTACCCACGAACTAGTGAGCTAGCATTATAAAAAGTCTTGACTGAGTGTGCTGGTCTAGTACAAAGAGGACATCACCATCATTTATCGAATGCAACTTGTTGTAGCCATGATACAGCTGCAAAATTGTTCATTTGGCGTTACACAACAATCATCACTCACTCACTAAAAAGTGAGATACAAATATGTAAACAATTACCTGGACATTATGGATATGATAATGATACATTATAAAAATATTAAGATATCTTTACTGGAATAAAATTCAAATAAACTGAATTAACAAAAGCGGTCGTTTCAGGTGGAGCCGATAAATCGGCTATCACCGTTATTTTACTATGGTGCAAATGTTCTATTGATATTTTAAAAGAGGATAACCCAAAAACCTCGAAAACTAATTTTATTTCAAAAGACAGATGTGTCGAGACACATTTTCTTTTAACTCTTTCCATGTTACGTAACAATATAAACTGATTCCCACACCAAGTATAATAATTAAAACCGTACTTTCTACCATATAATCGTTCAAAGCTCGTTTCATGTCAGCTTCTATTAAATTGTTTCATAATTACAATTGATATTTATTGTGCTAGTGACCTTGCCTTATACAGTAATTATATTAAGACTTCTGGTTAATCAAATACACTACTCTATTCAGACTGGATTTAAATCAGTGCCCGAGTGCCTGGTTTTTCGAGAATACTTCCTTAATGTAAAAGACAACTTGCAAAAGCTCCAAGTCGACAACATTTTGTTAGGATGGATCGTAATAGCCATTTGCTGAGAAAAATTATCCGACCCTATCCAAATAGTCGCTCCTTAGTGATTTCTAAAGGCTCCATGGTTTCTGTGCGTGATTTTTTACTGATGATGGATATCAAATAAACGCAAACAGTTGAGGAACATTTTATCGAGTAAATTCGGGTGTTACCTTTATCAAAAACCTCGTTGATTATCCGTATTGCAGAATGTATACTAGTAAGTCTATAAATACTAACTTCATTCATTCCTAAATATAAATACCAAAATGGTTGATCACAAAACAATAATAATAATTATTATAAAAAGAAATGAGTAAAGATATCTATCTTTTGACCCATCTATGCATCATGGAGTTTACGCATTTCAGCCTTAGAACCCGAACCTTCATCACTATTTTGGCTTCATACTTCCATCGATGTTGCATCAGACCATCTTCGCTAGCCAAGGGTTACGATCCGCTCTACTCATCTTCATCCTTGGCGTCGTTAGACGGATTTTCGTAATTCCCGCGCACTGCCACCTGCTGGATTTTGACAGTTACGCCCCTTGTAATGATGTCATTTTCAGCCAATCGACGTGAGGCTTTCATTTCCTTTCGTTTGAATGCCCTGAAAATTGACTCGAGATTATAATATGGCTGATTTTCAAGCGAAGATTTGTGATAAATTTAATATAAACTCATTGACAGACAATCAGAGCAAATCTATAACGGCTATTATAGACGGAAAACATGTCTTTGTTGGCACGTTGTAAAGCGCGTTCTGATTGGTTGCCGCTACCACTAGCTGCATTACATATAAACTGTCTCCGTGTGACCTCGAAAATCCGTCTAACGATGTCAAGGGTGAAGACGAGTAGAGCGGATCGTAACCATTGGCTAGCGAAGATGGCATCAGACAGGCCAGCTTCATGATCAGTTGATTCAACCAGTTTATTTTTTAGTTAAACTCCTTCCCAAAATTCTGACGTTTTTTCTTACGAAACCATTGTTCACTTTTCAGCAGTATAGTTTCTTCATAATATTCTGTGGTTGATTATATTGCAACGGAATAGCCTTAATATTGCTGTATTGATGCAAAATTGCTCATATGGCGGCGTTAAACAACAATCATTCACTATTGTAATGAGAACTTTAAGTAATTTTTCCATGTAATACTTATCTCTAGTACTTCTACCGTTAGATACATTTGAATTTGTGAAAGTAAATATAATTTATGTGCTTTATAAATCAGAAAATTAATTTTCTCCACCCACCTCCTCACCAACAAAAAATATAATAACACTATTTTTTTTATTTATCTAAAAGGACACAACTTTGACCTGATTGGTTTGTAAGCCAGTCAATGTATCTTCTATATCATGAATGTTTATTGTCGATTTAACAATGCATAGAAATAAGTTCACATATTCGATCCAGAGATAAATAGGTTGGAAAATTATTTGTTCTTCCGTTTAACACGATTTGCTCCCCGTGGCTTGCTATGATAAAAACAAATATCTACCGAGGTTAACAATTAACCATGTTTACAAAGTCATAGTATGCATAACGTTAGCATATTAATACATTGTTTTTACTACAAATGTAGTTAAGAAGTTTAATAACCGAACTCCAAAATCGTGATCCGATTATCTCGGGTGACTTGTCCTGGAGGGCCATTATGTTGTTTAACGTCTCACAAATTATCGTAATGACAGAAAAATAAAAAGCAGAATCGACAAAATTATCTGTTTAGAGTTACATTTTGAACGAAATAGTATAGCCTGGAAGCATTTTTGCACTCTAATGAATCAGAAGAGGGACAAATTACACACAAACTGCTTTTAAGAATTAATTAAACATACTAATCTTAAAACTCTGAAGGAAAAGTGGAAAGAAAATTGATTAAATGAAGAAGAGGAATGTAATTAGATTGATATAAATTAATATCATATACAAACGAAGGAGAATATAATACTAATAACCTATAAACGTATCTATTAGTCGTGCTAAATATAGCATGGAATCTAAACAAACTGCAGCATAACGACATTTACCTCTGTTCGTCTTATTCTGTAGTCCAATTACATGTCTTCATGTTTTTTGTTCCGTGTTGTGATGTCCGGTGCGATTTCTGTGTAAAATGATGTTCGGTTCGTCATTACACCCATTTGTTTTGTAAGGAGTGCATGTTTTATTATTGTTTTAATTTATTTCCTTATACTGTTGTCCAAAACGGTTTCCATATCAAATGATATTCTTGGCATTTTACAGTAACACTAAGGCAGTAAGTCTGTCGCTAGTGTAGCAGGAACAGCTTACACTGCGTATCACATGAGTTCACTTCTAATAGGTAGCGGTGTTCGTTTTTCTCTCAATTTTCAGTATAGTGTTTCCTTGTTCATTTGTCCTTTATAATTTGGCCATTGTATTGTCTGTATTTTGTCTATTTAATGGCTTTGGTATGTTAACCTTTTCTAACCCCCAACTCTCTCCCATGAAAATAATATATATATATATAAATTTATATATGTTTTTTAAATGTGATATATCGCATGTAAAGAAAGTTTATATTTGAACACCACACACAAAAAATTCAAAGTTGTTCACAAAACCACAATTAGTCGTTATCTATATCGCAAATTTATATAAACGTAAGAGGAATCAAGAATGGATAATCCAGTGAAACTGACAACATTGGGTACACAAGACACACGGCGAAGACAAACAAAAATAAAAGCACAACACAGAAACTAAAACGATGATAAACTCGAAATCCACCAAATCCCTGGATTAAGAAAAGTACCCATAAATATAATCAATAAACGAATGTTCAAAGCGTCGGCATGCTTTATTAAAAGAATTAAAAAAAAATAATACCACACTGTCGGAACAGTTCAAAAATCCAATCTAAAAATCTATACACCTAACACATATATACATGACTGCTCACTTCCGTGGCTTGGTAGAGGCACTTGAATACAAAGTGGAGGGGTTAAGCTAGTTTTATAGGAGGTCTCTAATGGAATTGATGTGTTAATGGAAGTGTTGTACAATATGAACCCTAACATCTAACTAGGTAAGCAGCATTGTTATAAAGAATGTTCTAATCTTGAACTGCATGCATAATACATTTAATCTTCGTGACACAGAAGTTGTCACATGTATAATATTAGTTTCTATTATGACATCAACCATCATCTAACTATTATATAGTACATACAACAATTGTAAGACATAAAGAAGAGTTTGAAGATACCGCCAAAATAATCAGAATTTGTAAATCGAAGAACAGACAATACAGTGGCCATAAGCAAAAGTATAGATGACGAACAACGACCTACAAAACACTACACATACAACTAATGATCGAACCCACTAAAAATCATAGCTATACTCAGGGGCTCCGGGAGGGGGGGGGGGTAAGCAGTTCCTGCTCCACTAGTGGCATCATTTTTCAGTTCCGGTTACAAACCCGGTGTTAAGTCATGAATGCGGTAAGGACCAGTAAGTGGTGCTTACAACAATTGGAACATATCCGTGGTCATTTGTGACATAGATATTCCATAACGGTTAACCATGATGGCGTAGGGAAACGATAGTCAACTTTGAACCTAAATCTATGTGCAAACGATGCTGTACTTTATACACTGACTGAATAAGTAGGTTGTCAAATAACAAATCTTGTAGATAAACAGAAGCTCTTGGGTTAAACTATCAATGGATTCCACAAGGAATATGGAGGTGTAAATTGGATGTTATCTCGTTTTCATTTACATCCATATCCTTTCTTACTAATTAGAGAAGCATTAACAATTTCTAAATGATGTACAATTATCTCATGGCATTTCATATTTGGCAACCACAATCGTCTATTTTATCAATAATTGCTGAAGCGAGGACACTTTTACATGTCTAAGTAGTGCAGATAACTATAAAATTGCTAGTTACCGTCTTTAAGTTAATGTCAAATATTTTAACATATAACGGGTTAATTTTTAGTGGAATCAGTCATTACTTCAATCTTGGTTTCATTTTTGATACACAACTTTAACCGTTTACCCATACAAGAAAAGTCTTAGTACATTGATACGGACTTAAAACACTGTATGCGGAATACATGTTCCGAAACAAATGGTTTCATTTCCATTCTGTTTCTACGATATTTCGATTAAATTTAGGAACTGAACAGAACATGTTATATTTTTTCACATTTACGTGCCAACTTTTCTGACTATGAAATTGCTGATGAAAACCTCTGCTCTAGATGCGTTTTTTGCTTCTATGCTATTTTGATTATATTTTTTAAATGTATCGATAGTGGTATTTTCATTTTATTTGTTAGTTTTTCTGCTATGAAATCGGTTGGTCTTTTCCCGAGAATAGATGAGACTTCCGTTTCCTTCGTACATGTGGGTTTTCACTTTGTGACTTTAATATTGGCTTTATTCTTTACCTTAATGGGAACATGTAAACTCCCGTTCACAACGGTACAAACATTGTTAAATTATTTGGCTTTCCCATCTTTGGTTACGAGCGTACCTGATCAATGTTTTCCAGAAACTTATTGATCAATTTGATCTATGTTTTGATTTTGGTCGTCGTCCTGAATATAGTTGAACAAATTGCTCGCTGGACGTTAAACACCAATCAATCAATCAATCAATTGATTTTGGTCGTCGAGTTTGACCTTATGGACGTTGTTTTGCACAATTTTTAATGACCGTAATCTCGTGATAACGGAAATATGTTGACCCCAAATATGTTCATAATTTATTTAACCCCTAAACAGATTTTATATAAGAATACAATTCTACATGCAGAGATCTGATGAAGTTAAATGGTATTTCCAACTCCTTTTGCAATTGCGACATCATTATCTAAACTATATAAAGTACAAATCTAACGTATTTTAAACTGATACAATCTTTATCAAATCTTATTCGTAAAGGCTATAATTTACTCTTGGTAAAAACAGATATTATTTGCCAAACATGTAGCTCCAACTATCAATTAAATGAGTACAATTAGAATTTCATTCCATATTATATTTCTAATTGACGTTCAGTATTCAATTTCAACAAATTGATGACGTATTTATTCAACCACGAAGGTAATTAATGTCTTTTGATGTTCAAGAGTAATAAAATTTCTATAAAGTTGTGAATTTCTATCCTAGAAGTAATGATTTTTATCCAACAGATTATACCTTCCTATCTGGTACAATATAGTCCGCTAAATACGTAAGTCACTGACCCTGCTATTGTCCTGTACGTGATGAGAAAAGTTTGAAGATACTAAAGGGGTAAACAGAAGCTGTAAATCGAAGGACAGACAACACAATGACAAAACGAAAAAGGGGCAAAAAGACAAACAACGATCTACTAAACATCAAACAGAAAATTTAAGATCGAACAACTCGAATTCACACTAAACCCATGGGTGCTCCAGAAGAGTGAACAGTTTCTGCTCCACATATGACATCCGTCATGTTACTCTTGTTACACACCCCGTGATACCACGAAGGCGGGAATGCCATTCGTTTTGTGAAAGTCTGTGGTATTTTAGAATGCAAGCAATTATGTGCTGTTTGTTTCTGTAGTGTTGTTAGTGATCAAAGAATGACGGCTTGGATCTTATTAAGCAGATCAATATCAAATCTTTCTGTGTTTGTCCCTAGGCAGGTCCTCGATTTCTATCGGCATATGTCATTTATTTTGTTCAATGATTTGAGGTGATGGGTAGTTTCTCGTTTGCTAATATTGGCTGACTTTTTGATTTTCTGTATTTTGTTTAGAATGAAAACAAAAATGATGGTAAAAAAGTAAGTGTGAAAGAATTACAGAAAATAAATTGAACGAGCATCCTATATATAGTTAATTTCAGCTGGTTTCACTAAATGTCAATTGTTTTAAAGCATGCTTTTCATGTTCCAATTTTCCGTTTTATTACGAAGCATGTATACATATTTCCAAAATGGTTTTCTGCTCCGACAGTCAAATTATGTTAAGTGATTTCGGTGAAATCTTTAGTAGAATTGGAGATTCTAAAAAAAAGTTTAAAAAAATGTCGGCCATTTACTTTTGTGCACGTGGCAATCAGGTTTATTTTACACCAATACTATGTTCGTTTTGGTTTTTATGGTACGATACATTGAATTACAATCTAACTGATAAAACTAAACTTAATGACAGATTCAACCTGCAACTTACAATTAAAGACATGTTTATTTCAAAAGTGTGGTCTTGATTGGTTTACCATTACATATTTTTAATTGACAACTACCTGTGCAATCAGTACCTATCACCACTAAACCGCGTTCGTGGTGATGTGTACTCGATACAACATTATGTGGTAAAGTTTGTCTGTGACTGGCGACATGTCGGTGGTTTTCTCCGGATACTCCGGTTTCCTCCACCAATAAAACTGACCGCCATGATATAAACTTAAGAGCCATTCTCTATAAGGGTCATAATGGGTGTTCTGGGCTATACCACAGATTCTCTCAAAACTTTGCCAGCAAAAACCTCATTGAATATGTAGTCCAAAAAAACTTAAAAAAATTCAAATTTGTCAATATCACATACGAAATGTCTGTATTCTTAAATACTGTGGTTGAAGCCTTAAAAAATAAGTGATTTTCTGACATAATTGTATGTCTATATTTTTTATACATGATGCCAGGTTGAAAAAAAATAAGTCTAAAAAATGGAATTTCCATTTTTCATCTGACTATTCTCCACATATCAGCAAAATCAATGGCTTAACAAAGATATTGCTATTCTATCTTGGGTACTATTAGGCCTATGAGAAATATCCCAAAACATGTCTACTTCATAGACATCTTGAAGAAAATCCCGACATTAGATTTCAACAATTCATCCATCATACCAAACCTTGAATATATGTTAACAAATCAGGAGAATTAAAGACGTATGTAATTTGATTAAAGAAAGATAATTCTTTTGAAAAATCAAAAAAAAATCACTGTACCTGATTATGAATTATCTCCCCTGTTTTTTCTCTTCAGTTTAAAGGGTATATAATGCTGCTAAGTGCAGAAGTGTCAGCAGGCATGAATCCTGGAGAAAATTGTCAAAGTGATTTGATTTGATTTTTTGGTAATGTAGTGGGTATCAGATGGTTCAATGGTGACTTGTAGCTTTCGGGACATTGAATTTGAATGCACAGATGAAGTTTCAGCATTTAAAGGAAGTTTTTGCTCTGAAGATGTCTTTATCGTTTTGACTTGAATCCATGTATTAATTTGGCACAAAGTTTTAGTATTTGCTCTGGACATAAAAATGAATTCCTTAAGAAGAACCCAGTGCGTGCTCGCCGTACACTTGGCCAAATTCCTTCACTTGTCAGTTCCCACCCAGATGTTGATCACACCATAACCAAAGACCAAGATGCTAAAGTTGCACCAAGAACAGAAAGCTGGCTAGTCGAGGTTTAAAAGCTTCTGGTGTCCTCCATCTCATTAGAACATCAGGGATGACACTGCCAGTAAACTCATAAGTAAATTGAACTAGTGAATTATGGCATTTAACAGTTTATAATCAGTATCTATATATGGTGATTGAAAAAAAAAATTAACCCCATATAAACACATGTAAAATTTGAAAATAGATATCTTGGCCTAATCAAGACTCAAAATATATTAAATATTCTGACTTTTCAAATTTCATCACTGCTTATTATAAAGAAAAAAGAAATTTTATCCTCTCTCAACTTCAAAATAAATAATATTGCCTGAAAAAAAAATTCTGGCCTTTGAAAGTTTGCCAGCCCCTCTCCCTTTAGAATCAAATTGTCCCCATAACTCATTTTTTTCTCCTTATAAGGAAGCGGTGCACAATTTAAAACTTCCCCTTCTTACCAACTAAGTTGTAGAATGGATATAGTAATTGGTTCGAAATGGATATTTGAGAACACTTATTAATCAGTAATGCAAAATAAAATATCTTTCAATGTAAAAGATGTGTGGCATTTGTGTGTATTGTTCTTTTTGTTTATAACTCGGACTTAAAAAAAATAAGGCAGAGGGACCAATCATGGAAAAGAGGGCACTTTAGTGTGCTTCACAAGAATCAAAAGAGCACACTTTTATACATTTTGCTTATAATAATAATAACTGTAAATTTTTTAAAGTTCTATTTCTTGGTTCCAGATTAAGAAAGTATTTCAATGAGAGTTAAGTGAAATACATGTACATTTTGTACAGAGGTTTCTTAACAATGTTTAATACAATTATGACTGAAGATATTTTCCATGCTCTTCTGAAGGGCAGATGGGCACAATGCCCCTCTATTTTAGGCTAGCTGGGACACAATTGTGAAGAATGACGAATGTATTATTTTAAAATCATTATTATTGTACATGTCATTTGATTTGTTATCTATTTTCCCTACCTTCATTATTACTCTTTGTCAATAAACATTTGTGAATTGATTAGTGTCATAATATTGTTGAGAATTTATCACCAAATAGAGAGATGCTATTTTACTTTACCTTATTCTGTTGATTAGCAGTATATATCTATAATGAGCCTGTCCATATTAGGCCTGTTTTTTGTATTTGTCTAGTTGTTGATCTATATTTGTTCCAATTATTTAGTACTCAATGGACAATTTCAAGCATATTTTTTACTTAAATGGCCTATATCAGTAATAAATGTTTGTTGAGGTACACAGAAAATTGGTAATCATTCAGTTCAACATAAATAAATACAAGTACCATATATTATATTTTCAAAAATGTTCAAATTTCTGTCGAGTCATTCAACATATTTGTATGATTTTTTTTTTCCATTTTAGCTTGTTGTACTTATTGCCTGAAGACATTGTGACAATATTTATACATTATACTTGTATGACCGAACCACAGGTATAAACTCCTCCATGCATTTATAGACTCAATATTGAATTTAGAATACATGCAAACACAATCTCATGTAGTTTTGGTCAGTGTTCTTGAAAAGTGTCAGTCTGGAGATTTTTACTAACAGACTGTGACTCCATCTTTTCTACACATAATGCTTAGGTAATTATACCACCCGCAAGCATAGTAGAGGCTGTGCAAGAATCACACAGTCCGTCTGTCTGTCAATTCTTAATAAGTATTGCCAAATATATATGAAAGATGTGTTTTGATAATATTTTGATCAAGTTCTATTATGAACATTTTCTGTAAATATATTCTCTCAAACGCATTTACCAAAATCTAGAAATAGTTGACAGTCCCTACAATAAATTCAACTCTCATAAATTGAAATTGAAGCAAATTTTGGGGATGACTATTATGAAAATATCTTTTTTAATTTTTAGTAAATGATCAATGACACAAAGAAAAAATGGGGAATGTGCAAAAGAGACAAACACACTAGCTCAACCAACTGAAATCCACCAAACAAAAAAAACAAAAAAAACCCCCAACATGTCAGACTACAATGTATATGTTATTTAGTATGATAATGTAAATTGTTAGACATACACGTACATGTATCTCAAAGATTTCAAGCTTTTCAAATCATATTTTCCCCCAACAGAAAATCGGGTTGGAGAACAGAAATGGCAAACAGACCAAATTATTAACTTCTGAAAAATTCAATTATCCCCACTCGTAGAGAGGGGCTATATTGCAATCACCTTGTCCGTCCGTCCGTCCGTTCACACTTTCGTAACAGATATCTCAGCTTCTACTGGAAGAAACGATTTTATATTTGATATATGGCTTTGGCATGGTGACTTGTACCGTGTCTTCCCTTTCCAGGTTTACCGCACATCTACAAAAAATGTACTTCCTGTTTACCGTGCGACTTACAAATGAACGAGTGGGGGTATTCTTAGCACGACGTAGCGTGCAACATCTTGTTGCAATAACCTTGTCCGTCCGTCCGTTCACACTTTCGTAACAGATATCTCAGCTTCTACTGGAAGAAATGATTTTATATTTGATATATGGCTTTGGTATGGTGACTTGTACCGTGTACTTCCTGTTTACCGTGCGACTTACAAATGAACGAGTGGGGGTATTCTTAGCACGACGTAGCATGCAACATCTTGTTTTTTCTTGACTAGCTTTATATCATATCTCCCCAAAGTTGTCTCAATATATGTTGTGAAAAGACAAATGGTGAAACCATTAATTGTAATACAGGTAACGGCAAATATTTAAAAATGATTGTTGGGTGTTGCTTATCTACATAGCTGAAATGGTGCCTACTCAAATTATTTTGAAGATACGACTTTTTTTGGTTAGTTTCTGTGTTAACTAAATGATAAAATCTTGAACCTAGAATGTGTAATGACAAAGGTAGAGTTGAAAATAAATTTTATTATATGCAATACAGCATGCTGTACATGTTTCACAATGTCTACTGATATCATATCAAAAAAGAAAAAAATGCCTACGGACCCTTAACCCATAGTTGTCAGTAGGCAACACCCAACCAAGATATTTTTTGGTATGGCCTAAATTTTCCAATTTCATGTTTAAGTGTTTATGCAAAGCTTATGTTCCATGCAATCAATCACTGGTATAATGTAACTGATATGTGCATTTATGTAACTTTTTCAGGCTTGTTGATTAAACAAGATCAAATTCCTATTATAAAAGCTAAAGAGCTTACAGTTTAGAAGGGACCAGAGGACATCCAGTTCCATCAGTTGCCTAGAAACAATGTTCAGATTGACAAAGAAAATATGCCTATACAATGCACAAATGATGGCTGTACTGACGAGTTTCCAAATGAAAAAGAACTCCTGCGCCACCAATTTGTAGGAAAATGCCATTTTGAAATGGAATTTAAATCCAGTGCCAAATCAGATATTACTAAGAAAAAGTACTTTGAAAAATTATCAGAATCTGCCTTTCTGAGAGGTGTGCTGAATTTGTCAACTGAGACTAAAGAAGCATCTGGTGAACAGAATAACATGACAATTGGTTGGGCCCTTAAGACAGAAAGGAAATGCAAGAGGTTTAACAAGAACCAAAACGATTTCTTGATTGACAAATTTAACATTGGCCTCAAAACTAGTAGGAAAGAAGACCCTTTCCATGTATCTGAAATCATGTTGCATGTAAAAAATCCTGATGGCACAGAGAGGTTTTCTTATGATGAAATATTATCTGTGCAACAAGTTACCAGCTTCTTCTCTAGAATGAATAAGCAAAACAAATACCTGGACGATGATGTGGAAGCAAGGAGAGAGATAGAAATTGATAAGATCAGACAAGAAATTCTGAATAAATGAATTAACTAATTGATGTGCTAGTATTGACAAGGACTAACAGTATTTCAACATTGCATATTTGTGAGAGAAAAAAATCCATTGTTCTAGTTGTCTCACTTGAGATGAAAGTTGCTGAAGGGAAGACATAGGGATAGTCAGGGTTAGAAATTTTGGGTCCTCATTTTGTTAAAAACAACCTTAAGGACCACTTGATTTTTCTTCATAAAATACTGCATTTTTCTATTTAGATCCTTGTATCATTTTTTCTGCTTTTGGGTAATCTCATATTGTTCTAGTTTGTAACACTGGGATAGTTATTCCATATTAAAAACAAGAAATGTGTGCATCACAAAATTCGCCCGTCTATATAAATTATCAAACGGTATAATGGTAATGACCCCAAAATAAATAGGGTTCTGCCCCTTCCACAGGGGAATCATGTGGCCAAGAATGGTAAAGATCCAATATACAGAACCAAAGTTATCATGTGGAAACGACCCTGTTGTCAAAAATTCTATTCATAGTAACGGTGACCTTGACCTTTGACCTAATGAACTCAAAATAAATAGGGTTCTTCCCCTTCCACAGGGGAATAATGTGGCCAAGTTTGCTAGAATAATGTAGCCAAGTTTGCTAAAGATCCAATATACAGAATTAAAATTATCGTGTGGAAACGATCATGTTGTCAAAAAATATATTTATAGTAACGGTGACCTTGACCTTTGTCCCCAAAATAAATAGGGCTCTTCCCCTTTGACAGGGGAATCCTGTGGCCAAGTTTGGTAAAGATCCAATGTACACAACTAAAGTTATCGTGCGGAAACTGACCTGTTGTCAAAAATTATATTTATAGTAATGGTGACCTTTGACCTAATGACCCCAAAATAAATAGGGTTCTTCCCCTTTCACAGGGGAATCATGTGGCCAAGTTTGGTAAAGATCCGCTATACAGAACTAAAGTTATCGTGCGGAAACCTTTGTAGAAGCCCGCCCGCCATACCCAATCAATACGACCCGTCTCGAGACGGGCGTATAATTAGAATTTGCAGGATGTTTTTGAAGTATTTTATTTTTCAAAATGGTGTAACTAGAACTACTTAGGTCAATGATATATGGTATATAGTTTATTAGCATCTGTGCAGCTCAGATTTATTTTGACTTTACGGATATGTCCCCATATTCATGGTCCATTTCCCACAGAGGAGACAAACTTGATGAAAGCAGTTAATTTTAAGACCAGGCATAATTCAAAGATTCATCAAAAATTTATAAATGAATGAATAAAATCCAAGTTTACATGCTTATTGGTGATTTATGTGATTTATGTGGAACAGAAATGTCCCATTTATTTGGATTACTCAATTAATAATTTGGTTCATTATCGAGTGTGCGCAATGGCTAATATCCTAAAAATCCTGCTTCAAAATCGTAACAATGTGACCTTTGTAACACTGCTTCTATATTCATGGTTGACAGTGACCTTTACCTTTCACCTATGGTCATCAAATTCATAGATTATTCAGACCTTGGTATATTTAAGCTGAATTCAAAGATTGTGAAGATTATTTATAAGGTAGTGAATTTGCACTGCTTGAAAAAAGGAAATGATCAAAGGATGACACTGAAATATTGGCCAAAGATATAACTACTTATATATTTTAACCTACCTGGAGGGGGGAATGTATCCTTTGTGTGTAAGGGGACAAGTTTTAAAAGGCCTAATATCTTGAATATAAATATTTAATGATAACATTTGTTGATTCATGAGTAGATTTTTCCATTTGTTTGTGTGTATTTCACTGTTTGATACAAAAACTGAAGATATGCTGACTCGGCAGGTTTTTTTTAGCATTTCTTAAACCTTTTTAAATCATTTTTGCTACAAAATGACCATTAGATTTAAATTTTAATGTTTTAATTATTCTAAAATAAACATAAAACACTCTTTTTCTGAAGAAGTTTATATTCTTTTATTACATTTTTCTTCTTACAATTCTCTATCTGACAGTTTAACTCAAGTTTTTTTTCAAAGTAACCAAATTACACACATCCAATGTTTTACTATATCAAAGAACAATGTTGAAATAATAAGAAACCAGAACGATTTTAAAATTGTATGTTGGAAAATAAAAATATATGCTTTTGAAAATGACCAAATATTGTTTTTTGCATATTTTCCAAAATGGCTGAATCAGCAATTTTCAAGTTGTTTTGAATAAAAATGATACTCATTGATTCCTGTTTTGCCTTGTTATTACAATCAAACAAAGGTGGTTCTTTAACATTATGTTGGCATTTGAGCTGTGTTTAGTCTAGCTTTTCTAAAATACAAACATGAAAATGATCAATTATGAGGATTTTGGGCCACTAAATTGGGGTTCTCGGTTTCCATAGCAACGGAGTACAAAAATGTAAAAATTTTGTTATTCTTATAACCACCACTTAAAAAGAGTGTCATAACACAAAAATCTTTGGAATCTATTACCTCACCCAGAACCATCCTTCAGAAATGTTAGATTTTTACAGAGAACAGCTCTTAAATATTGTTGAAAGTGGCATTAAACCTAAACCAAACCATATTCTTAAATACCAGAAAATGAATGTTGACTCATTATATGATCAAACTCATAACAACTTACAATTAAAGACTTGTTTGTTTCAAAGGTGTTGTGTAATGGATTGGTTTACCGTAAATACCAATTTGCGTTTTTAATTGACTAATTTCGTTTCTCATTTCTCATGGCCTTCGAAATATTTTTGATTGCGTTAAAGTTTTTTGTTTTGCAAACCTTAAATATCGATTTGCGTTTTTAATTTCCGAATCTCGTTTCTCGCTTCCGATTGGCTAAGATTTCCAGAAAATCTTATTTTCGTTTTCGTTTGAAATGAAAATTAATTTGCTCTTCTCGAGAATCAATTTCCGATCGAAAATTAATTTGGACTTCAACTTAAATTTTGAATTCCGATCGGAAACTGGGTTTTTGAAATGGAATCGATACTAGAAACCTGGTTTTCTCGAATTTGTGTGATTATCGCCTGTTATAAATGTCTTAAGATAAGACTATAAAGCTTGTTCAATTGAAAATATATTTCAGTCAACAAGATAGATGTATCGCGTCATCAATTCTTCTACTCTACAAACCAAAACCACTAAATTACCATGGTAACAAATTAAAAAAACAATGTTTCTTGTAACAAATTTCCACCTGTCCTCTCATCTCCTTAATGGATCAATTTTGCCAATTTTAACCATAAAATACAATCTAGCTTTTTCTTCAATTATATCTCATTGTTGTTACGTTATCTTCGTATTGGTATGTCAATCTCCTTTCAACTACTTATTTTGCAGACGTTAATCAAACCAAAGAAACAAGAAGTAGTAATAATAAAAGTCTTGCAAAACAATAACTATGGTTAACATTATTTTCTTATTATTTTTGCATTAATCCTTTAAGATCTTTGTTATCCTACATGTATCAAATGTTCCATTAACGTATCACGAAATGTGCCATACTAACGTAATTTAACATGCAAAGATCTAATTAAACATGGCATTTCACAGACGTTTAGCTGAAGGGTATTGTTGAAAAAGCTTGAGAGTTTAAGTCTGATAATTCTAGACATATTACATCTTTGGCAAATATTATTTGAAAATGGTTCCACATAGTAGACATTTTAGTGGGGTTCGTGTTACCCGATCTTTAGTTTGATGTGTAATGTTTTGCAGATCATTGTCCCTTTGTCCTTTTTATTTTGGTCATTGTATTTTCTGTTCTTCGAATTACGGATTCTAATTACCCCTTTTGTATCTTCAAACGCTTCTTACTGTTGTTGTATACTTAAATTTAATTCCTATATTTAGATAATACATTTGTGATCTGATCCCTCATGAAGACCATTAATTGCATTAAACGTTTGTATCGGGTGTGAGTATGTATAATGTATCCTATATTTGCAACCATCAGATTAAACCATTGAAGCCAGAGTCGGCTAACTACGATCATTTATTAACTTTGCTTTTTATCATCCATGTTTACATTGCCGTAAGTTCTGTGTACAGGTGTGGGTTTTTTGGCTACCTATGTATGGAAATCGAACTTATAACATTGAAAAAAAAACAATGTTTCTAGTAGCAAATTTCCATCTCTCCTGACGTCTCCGTACTCGACCAATTTTCACCATGAAATATAATCTAGTTTTGTTCAATCATTATATCATTGTCGTTACGTTAGCATGGTGATGGTATGTCAAACCATTTTCATCCTGCATATGACCTAATAAACTACTTCTTTTACCGGCTCTTACATGAAAAAACAAAATAGTAGGTGTAATAACATTTTTACTTTAAGTCTGATAGTACTAGACATATTACCTCTTTGACAAATATTATTTGAACATGGTTCAACACAGTAGACGTTTTACCGTTGTATGCTCAGACTCAACTACTACATTTAGAAAATAGATTTGTGATCTGATCTCTCGTGAAGACCATTACTTGCATTGGACGTTTGTATCGGGTGCTATTATGTGCAAGAAGAGTTGAAGATAACAAAGGAGTAATCGGAATCCGTAAATCGAAGGACAGACAACACAATGACGATAAGAAAAAGGACAAAAAACGATCTACAAAGCATACACATACAACTAAAGATCGAGTAACACGAACTCAACTAACAAACCCGGGGATGAACTCAGGTGCATTGGTATGGTAGACAGCTCCTGTTCCACTAGTGGCACCCGACGTCGTGTTCATCTAGTCATGAGTCAGGAAATATATCTAATAAAATATATCAGTGCCGACGCACTGACTACTGGACGAATGATACCTTGTGCAATGTATTCTATATCGAAAACCATCAGATTAACAATATTAGCCAGGGTTGTTGGCTAACTACGATAATTTATTGACTTTACGTTGTAATTTATCTATGTTACGTTATGGGTGGTTAATGCCACTTTCAACAAGATGTCAGTTGAATATTGATGTTTAGTGATGGATGAATAAGGGTAATAACAAAATTACCGAACACCGAGCAATCTTATAACGGGAAAGTCAAAACTCATAAATCAATAAACAGACAAAATCAGTCAACAACCGGAAAACTGGGAAAACCGCAATGGCCCTGACAAGGTACAGGCATTTCTAAAAAAAATGGTGGATTAAATCAGATTTTACGGCGCAAAACCTCTCGCTTTAATTACGGTTCAAATGTACCCGAAATCAAATCGTAGTTACCGTAGAAAAAAACAAGAAGCTGTTGCAAGTCACCGAAAAAATAAATGGACAAATTATTTACGAGTACACATCCATGTGTGCGTGTTGAAATCGAAGTCACAACGTTTCTTGTAACAAATGTCCACTTGTCCTCTCATCTCCTTACTCGATTAATTTTGCGAATTGTAACCGTGAAACACAATCTAGATTTTTTTCAATTATTATCGCATTGTCTTACGTTAGCTTGATGAAGGTATATCAATCCATTGTCATCTATGACCTAATAAACTCCTTCAGACCGTTACATAAAAAAACAAAATAGTAGCTGTAATATTATTACTTGAAATAAAACTATAGCAAAACAATAGCTATGGTTAATGTTTGTTCTTACTATTTTTATAATAATCCTTGAAAAGCTTTGTTATTTTACATTTTCTACATGAATTGAATGCTCCATTACTGCATTAAGGAATGTTGCATACAAACGTAATTCAACATGCAGAGATACAATGAAATATGGTATTTTACAGACGTTTTGCTGAAGCGTGTTGTTCAAAGAACTTGAGAGTTTAAGTATCTGTCTCACAGAAAACCATGCAAAATCCAAAAAAATGTAACAACGCTAATTTCAATAAGAAAAAAAAGTTATACATTTTCTAAATATTTTATGCCTAATATTTTAAAATATATCATACATATTTCCTATATATTTTCATTTTTCTTGTAAAATGAGGATTTTCATTTTAGCCCTTAACCATTGCAAAAATCATTAAAATAACGCCCCTATTTTGACGGTTTATTATTGTTAATACATATCTCAGAAGTAAAAAATCACATTGTTTCCTCAAAGTATAATGTTTAAAGACAATGATCACCGAATTTTTTTTTTGAAAAAAACTTTGTGAAATTGTTTAAGGCTATCACAAAATATGCTATATAGAAAAATTTTCAAAATCAGTAAAATTCCTTAATTTTGATGCACAATATTGGAGTTGGGGGAGGTTTCTTTGACTTGAAATGAACATTTTTAAACAGACCTATCTCAAATCTAAAATATATAAAAAAAAAAATCTGCCTTTGGCAAATAATTTGCAAAAAAGTTCTTGCACCCAAAAGTATGGTCATGTGTGCAATTTTAGCTTAAAGGGCATTTTTAAAATATATGCAAATTTTTGCAATAAACTATTAGTGATTCTTATTAAAGGTGAATTGTGTGTTTATTGTAAATAAATTACATATGATATATCATTTTAATTCCCTTTTTCAATCCGAACTTTAAAGTTGGCCTGAAATCATCTGAAGAAATACATGGAAAGGCACTGCCTGAGGCCCTTTTTATCTTGTACATAGCGGAATTGTCACCATCGACAACGATTCATTGAATCTCAAGATATACCAGAAACAGAGAATACTTTGGAACTAGATGGAGGAGAGGGAAAGTTCTATGTGTATATTCAAAGCACAACAATGGAAAGGCCAGATCTAGTGAGGACAATGGATCAAGTCCTTCCTTATGCAAAGAGTATTACCTGAAAACAAGACAATCTATTCAAGTTGGTTCTGGTAAGCTAAATACCTCAAGAGAAAAACATGTCTAAGTGGTTATTGCTAGAAGTCCATTCAGTGAACAAACTTGTTAAGAGACTAACTATTCAACTTGAGAAAAGAGGGCTATGTTTTTTTTATAATTACTAAGCAACTATTTTGGTGTAGGAGGTGAAGAAAGAAAAATATTCTGATTCATGCATTATAGTATATGAAATAATGATAAATTTAGAAAAAAAATATTTTGTTGCAAAGCGTCAATCATTTTTATCTCCAGGGTAAAAAGTTTAAAACCAGAGCCCCCCCATAAGTTATACATGTATATAAGTTGAATGCTTGGTCCCTTAGTTTGGTATGTGAAATACAGGTTTACATTATTACTGTGCAACAATAAATTCCATGTCACTGTACAATATATCTGTTCAATAACTTCCAAACCTCAACTGAATCTTTATTGATTTGAATTTTGGTTATGTTGTAATCAACAATAAAGGACATGTTAAACTTGAATTTTGGGTTTTAAAGTTACAGGAGGCCGGGGCATTTGTATCACATTGACCCATTTTTGTTATTTTGGATAATGTTATTTCAGCCGTTGAATTATGCCTTTTCAAGCTTATAAAAAATAAGGCTTATTGGCTATTTTGAGTGCAAATATACATGTAGACTAGTGAAACTCAGACAGATGAAATATTTTGTTGTATAGAGCAAGGATAAAATTATTTATTTTCATAGAAATCTGGAGTAATATTTGATATATATCCATTTCCGAAAAATATAGAATGAATTAAAGCAAGCTTTAGAAACATGTAGTACCTACTTCCCTACATATTTTGGCTTGAGTATAGTGTATTTTAAACTCGTTGAGATTAGATTTCCAAAGAAATTTTCCGCTCCACAAGGTAGCCAATTAAAAAAAAATGAGTGTATTTTTTCGTCAACAGATTTACTTGACAACAAAGGCATAATTAAAGAAACTAGCAACTCATTAAGAAACCACTTAACATGAACTTCCAACACTGAAGAATAAGGTTGACAAATGCAAATTATGAAGTACGTCATGTATACATGTAGTGTATATATCGTATATCACTTTTATTTTCCAGGAGCATTCTTACAAGTAAAGGAATTGATGGAAAATACATATAGTGAAACTGAACAAAATATGTCTGAAAAACAGGAAAAAGGCCAGATTATGTTACACTTGCCAATGAAGTTCGAAAATCATGCGATGAATAGGGAAAACGAGCTTTTAAGAAGTTGCAGTGGTTGAATCCAAGTCAGATAAAAAGTTACATGGCATCTTTCCTAACTAAGCCGAAGACAAAATTAGAAACTTCTTCGAGTACTCTACAAGTTCAGTTTAAAGAAATTCCAAATGAAGATGTCGTTCAAGATGAAACTCTATCAGAGGTTATTACAGTGCTAGAAACTAATGATTATAATTCCAATATTGAAAATATTGTGGAAGAAGTGTACACTTCTGTGAACATGTAAATTAGCCATGATATGCAGGGATTCTTATTTATTTTCATTTTTTCAAATTAAAGTTAACTTTGAACGCTTCAAGCTTTGCATAGTGGTTAGAAACAATATTTGTAGTGTTCACCTGTGAATAAGCATGATATATGTTCAACCTCTTGTTTTTATTTCATTTCATATTGATGGGATATCCTTTTTCTGATAATTAGAATATCAACTTGCCAATTTCTTGGCCTATTTACCGAAATACCCAAATCTAACACATTTAATCTTGTAATCTGTGATTATTTAAGAGTATAAGAGAAGGTTTCAGATACATATCCATGATAGAACAACCTCAGAAAAATAAACGTATTATTGAGAAGAAGTTTCACTATCTCATGTAGGATATGATGGATAGAGCAAAACAAAAATCGGCTTATTTTAACACAATCACATATATATTGTTTTAAATTGTTTAGGAGCTGGCTGCAAATTCATATGCTTATTGTAATGACATTTGTTTTCTTCACTTTTTTTAACAATAGGATTAACTTAATTTCAATTATTATTTCATTATTCAAACATAAGCTGCATATCACAGAAATGATTCAATTCCGTACAATAATAGTATATTTCAATATGGGGGCATTATAATCATTGCTGTCAGCACTTTGATTAAGATTTATTTTGGAGTGCACTGTCAAAAAATAAATCAATAGATTATTCTGAAGCTGCTTTGAAAGTTCGATGATCAAATTGACTTTAGAATTTTAACCCTAAAACAATAGATTATTGTGGGGAAAACAAATTGTCTATTTCTTAATAAAGGAAATGGTAGTTTTAGATGTTTGTAGATATTTTTCATTAAACACTTTAAAAGTATAAGATAGAAAATCGGGATCACAGACCCTATTCTAAAAAAATTGAGAAAATGTGTTTTTCCTCTACAAATGATCTCCCCTTAAAAAATATGAAATTTCAATAAGTATGAAATACCTCATACATTCTAAAAATAGTTTACTTATTTTATCTAATTTATCACCAATAAATCATATTAGATCATTTTGAAAATAAAATTTTAATTAAATTCAATTTTAGCCAGAAGCACAAAATGGATGCTCCGTCCCACTCACCCCCCAAAACCACAAAGTACCATAATTTTATATCTTCATTAAACTCTTTTTTATACCTCTGGAATACTATACATAACTTCTGTATTGATATGTTGGTACTTATTGAGCATTAACACTGCTCTACTGTTTTTCATTTTCACCTTGTCCATTTTCTGCTAAGTGCAGCACTTAACTTTTGTCCTTATTTTCACCATTTTATCTCAAGCCGAAGGTGGATTATTTATATGTTTTTGTATGAAAACAAAGTTATATCAAAATAGATTAGGGATATTTTTATTTTCTCCCCCAAGGGTGATATTTCCTGTTATATATGTACAATTGTTGCATAAAAGGCCATTTATTGATTTATGGGTATATTAAAGTGTGGCCTGTAAAAAATCCATGCGACCAAATATTTAGTATATTATGTTAATTGATACAGTGAAAGTTGATTAATCCTGAATACTATATGAGACAGACACATTTTATGCTATACAAGATATATTGGAAGTTGAAATATTGTAAAAATCATTGTTTTTGGCTTCATTTATATTGAAATACTGGAAAAATAAAAAAAACACAATAATTCAGTCAAATAAGAAAATTTGAAAAAAATATTTTGTGTGTTAATTGTACTTGACCAAAGGTATTTCATGGACAAGATTTCATAACATTTTGAAAATATCACTATCTTACGAGTTCGCATGGTTTTCTGTGAGACAGACACTTAAGTCTGATAATTCTAGACATATTACATCTTTGGCAAATATTATCTGAAAATGGTTCAACATAGTAAACGTTTTACTGTTGTTTTATGCTCAAATTTATTTCCTGACATTTTGATGATACATTTGTGATCTGATCTGTCATGAGCACCATTGATTGCATTGGAAGTTTGTATACGGAATGAACATGTACAAGTGTCTATCACCACTGAAGTTCTGAGTTTGAATCCCGCTCAGGCGTTACAACATTATATGATGAAGTAGTCAGTGACTTGCGACAGGTCGGTGTTTTTCTCCGGGTACTCCTATTTCTTTCACGTTTAAAACTGACGGCCACGATATAACTGATATATTGTTGAAAGTGGAGTTATAACTCTAACTCTAACCCTGAACATGTATAATGTATCCTATATCTACAACCATCAGATTACACCAGTTTAGCCAGAGTCGGCTAACTACGATCATTCATAAACTTTGCTTTGTATTATCCATGTTTATATTGTCGTAATATTAGTGTACATGTGCAATTATTTGGCTATGTTATGGGTATTTGTAACTAGAGTAACACGACAGGGTGCCACCAGTGGAACGGCAATTGCTTACCCTGCCAGGGCACCTACGTTCACTCCCGGTTTTTAGTATGGTTCGTGTTGCTCGATATTTAGGTTTATGTGTAATGTTTTCTAGATCGTTGTTTGTTCTTTTGTCCTTTTTTCATTTGGTCATTGTGCTGTCTGTCCTTTTTCAATTTACGGATTCTGATTATCCCTTTGGTATCTTCAAACTCTTCTTTCAACAAGATGTCAGTTGAATCTTGGTGTTAAGTGATGAATGAAATCGAATCGCAGTCACCGGAGAAATAAAGAAAAAATCTGCTGCAAATCACCGAAAGAGTTGGACAACGTTTTAACAAGCACGTACATGTGGAAATAAAACTCACATCATTGAATATTGAAGCAATTTATTTAATCTGCCTTCTGATTTAGCCTAATGTTAAAAGATAGCCTCAGGGTTTTAACCAAAATCTGTTTTTATTGTGGTTTCGTCTTTCTACTGTTTACATGCTAATATGTCAATATAGCATTTTATTTTATTACTCGTCCCTGAATATGTTTCCCGTAAACAAGAATTTTGTTAACCAAATGAAACATGAATGGCTTCCAATTGTGAAGTTATCTGAAAATTATGTCCCCATAATTTATTCCATTTGGTGATCCGATAAATCTCATGTGGCTCGACCATAGCATTAATTATTTATAAGTAGATAACCAAAGATATAAATATCAGTATCAATATTAAGAGAAATTACCTTCGAATTCCACAAGGGATACTAATTTTATCGTAAAGCAATGTACAAGAGGCTCCATGGAGCGTTTCATCATGCAACTGGAATTCGATATATACATTTTATTTTGGAAAAAATAAAATTTCAATACTTTTCATTTTAATTCAAATTCTGTTTGGAAGAGCGAGTGCTTCTTGTTTAGCATCAAGTCAACATTTTTTTAGGCACATGATGGCTAGAACAGAGTACATATTGGTGTTATGCTAATGGCATTTTCATATCGAGCCAATCCTCTGAGCTTGATCTTTAATAGTGCTAGCTCACTGACACAGTAGTCCTCATCAGATAGAGGTATCGCCCCATTATCATGACTGCGCCAACAAGTCATTGAATTTATTTCTTAATTCTACATGTTAAGCGGATAACCAACAAATACCAGTTTAACTGTCATTGGTTTGATGCTCTTGAGGACGACAAGCAATAGTCACAGAAAAGGAAGGAAAAGTAACATTATAAACTTTGCTTTGTATTATCCATGTTTATATTGTAGTAATATCAGTGTACATGTGCAATTATTTGGCTATGTTATGGGTATTTGTAACTAGAGTAACACGACAGGGTGCCTCCAGTGGAACGGCAATTGCTTACCCTGCCAGGGCACCTACGTTCACTCCCGGTTTTTAGTATGGTTCGTGTTGCTCGATATTTAGGTTTATGTGTAATGTTTTCTAGATCGTTGTTTGTTCTTTTGTCCTTTTTTCATTTGGTCATTGTGCTGTCTGTCCTTTTTCAATTTACGGATTCTGATTATCCCTTTGGTATCTTCAAACTCTTCTTTCAACAAGATGTCAGTTGAATCTTGGTGTTAAGTGATGAATGAAATCGAATCGCAGTCACCGGAGAAATAAAAAAAGAAGCTGCTGCAAATCACCGAAAGAGTTGGACAACGTTTTAACGAGCACAGCTCCCTACGTACATGTGGAAATAAAACTCACATCATTGCATATTGAAGCTATTTATTTAATCTGCCTTCTGATTTAGCCTAATGTTAAAAGATAGCCTCAGGGTTTTAATCAAAATATGATTTATTGTGGTTTCGTCTTTCTACTGTTTACATGCTAATATGTCAATATAGCATTTGATTTTATTACTCGTCCCTGAATATGTTTCCAGTAAACAAGAATTTTTGTAAACCAAATGAAACATGAATGGCTTCCAATTGTCAAGTTATCTGAAAATTATGTCATCGTAATTTATTCCATTTGGTGATCAGATAAATCTCATGTGGCTCGACCATAGCATTAATTATTTATAAGTAGATAACCAAAGATATAAATACCAATATCAATATTAAGAGAAACTACCTTCGAATTCCACTAGGAATACTAATTTTATATTAAAGCAATGTACAAGAGGCTCCATGGAGCGTTTCATCATGCAACTGGAATTCGATATATACATTTTATTTTGGAAAAAAATAAAATTTCAATACTTTTCATTTTAATTCAAATTCTGTTTGGGAGAGCGAGTGCTTCTTGTTTAGCATCAAGTCAACATTTTTTCAGGCACATGATGGCGAGAACAGAGTACATATTGGTGTTATGCTAATGTCATTTTTTATATCGAGCCAATCCTCTGAGCTTTATCTTTAATAGTGCTAGCTCACTGACACAGTAGTCCTCATCAGATAGAGGTATCGCCCATTATCATGACTGCACCAACAAGTCATTGAACTTATTTCTTAATTCGACATGTTAAGCGGATAACCAACAAATACCAGTTTAACTGTCATTGGTATGATGCTCTTGAGGACGACAAACAATAGGAAGGAAAAGTAACATTATACAACGGAGGCACTCCCAAACGCTTGCCAATATATATATATATATAAATGGGCAACACACGCACGAAATGTTTTAATTAATTGAGAGTGGTGGTAAAGCATGAACTGTGTTGCTGTTATTTAGCTGTCACTAAGTTACGAGATTTGTCATAGCGTAATTAATCTATTGATTTGCAAACAATACAGTGTTTGGACATTCTATATCACGGTACTGAAACATCAACAATCGCATGTGATGCTTATTGTGGCTTCCTTGGATCTCCCACGCCGTGACAAATCAGTAAAGGGGAGCAAGCGAAATATCTTATATTAATCCGATTGATAAAGGAGATGGTCACCACTGGCAATTTCTGTTTTCTTAGATTGATAGCTCATGTATATTTCTTTCGGTTAAATGGACTAAGCGAAATAAAACAAACAAGTGATTTATTGTGAATATAATATGAAGAAAAAAAGCAACAGTTTAAAAATCTCTAATCTGAAATTCGTAGGTGTGCACAAGATGCAATATCGACACCCCCAATACATCACGGTATACTGTCCTTCCTTGATAGTCAAGGTTATTAAAGTATACGAATGCATATTTCCAATCTCTGTCAAACACGTGTTTTCATCTATGAGTAAAACGGAAGTGCTCAGCGGTGATATAAAAAAAGGGTCAGAGATAATGTCAACGAGTGGAGTACGATCCGGAAGTGCGGTTAACATACATGCGCAGTTAGAAACTTTATTGTTTGAATTCTTAAAAATATGAGAACGAAGCACAGAAGAAGCGGACACGTTTTCTGTTGGAGCACAAAACTTTTCACATATTCGAGTTATTACACCCACCTGCACTTGTTCACACCATTCAAACATTATTGCAAACACGCTTTAGTGTACCTCCTGTATATTTTAGACTTTTAGCGAACTTTGAACATTTGTATGTGGAGTTGAACTGAGCGCGGGTTGGCTGCCCTGAACTTTGAAGCTCTTAAGTTAATTTTGCTTGTTATACTCTTTACGAGAACAGCTTTATTAAGAAATAAACGATTATATAAAGCTTAAGACCAAAATATAACAATTTTGTAGGATTCGCCTAAAACAAAAGCCAAATCGTTTATTGTTGCAGACGCCATTTTTTCACGTGCTTTGGCGCCATTTTTATATTGCATTTGTTTGCTTGGACTTTTATAACCATAATAGCTTAGTCCTATTATATTACTTTTATATAATATATAAACATACCTGGAATTGCTTAGCATTTAGCTTGCTAGGGTTTTTATAACCTTAATAACTTAGTCTTACATTACTTTTATATAATCTATAAACATACCTGGAATTGCTCAGATACCTACCAGCACGCATGAGTTTAGCAAAACTTACTAAATACCTGAACAATTACTCGGCTGTAGTGATACCAGCTCAATCCCAGAAGCTTCTTGTACCAGTTGTTCTGTCTGCCAGCAAGGGTTTATACCTAAAATCTAGTGTATCACAGAGAGTGGACAAACATATCCTATGGTGGTGCAAGTCGGGCAGGAAACAAGTGAAGGGGTTAATTGGCTGAAGGAAAACCTTCCCCATAAAATTAGATTACTGGGAAACATACATCTATATGTATGGTTAGCAACTTGCGACTTCACGTCAAAAACAAAAGGTGGAGCAGTCTCCCTTAACCCTATCGACCAGACGCAGGCAATATAAGAGCAATACCAAGCCACAATACAACTGATGAAAGCATACCCAAACTCAAAAGTAACATTGTTGGGAACCCCGTTGTACTTTATAGCTCGTTACAATCAATTTAAAGGATACAAGTCATCATCCAAACAAGGTGGAAAAAGTAAGCCATCATTTGATCACGATCAGGACAAAGACCTACAGTCTCGGATCCTCAACCTAAACTCCCAGGTTAAAGTACTTAACCGGGAACTTGGTCAGATAGCCCCCGACTTTAACCAAGACGTCTATAAAAGCTCCAAAAGGCGGATTCAACGCAGACAAGGCCCACCAACAACCAGCATCGTAACAACATTTAGTTTATATAAAGACGGCATTCACCCTAAAACTCAACTAGCAAAAGTTTGGTTACGTAAACTCGAACTACAAGTCTTCATGGACTGCTGGTCCCGTTAAGCACCATTTAGTTCTGAGCAATATAGTTTCTTAACTGTTTTTAATCATTTTAACTGTACATAAAGGGCTATAAACATATTAGTCCTATTAACGTGTTTTTAGAAATCTTAACTAAAGGTTTTACTGAGTCAGTGTGGGTTCCACTACGCTTGACTGCCTGCCGTTATTAAATAACATACTTTTTATCCTTTTATAATTTCTTATTCCCTATTACTTTTCTGTTGCTAAATTAAATAACGGTATAAAGAATTTGAAAATTAAACCAGAGTGAGTGTGGGAACCACTACGCTTACTGTAAATAGTAAAACATAAAATAGATGATTAATGTTTAGCATATGTAACGTAACAATCCAATTTTAAGACCTCTGTGATTTTTATTACTATAGAGTTAGTGTGGGAACCTCTACACTGACTCATGCTTCTTAAAGATCCCGCAAATACAAAGTTGGCGCGGGAACCTCCACGCTCACTACATTTTGTACACTGACATTGTTGTTACACGCATGAAAAAGAGTTTAAAGATCCATGGTTAGTGTGGGTAGTACTACGCTTGACATGAGAATTTGCTCAAAAGCTATACAGTAAAAGTTCATAGCAGTCTGGGATACAGCATGCCTGATTTACAGCCACAACCACAACAGAAATATCTGACCAATATAGTGTCTTCTAGTCAGTATTAATTCCAGGATAGTGTGGGTATCTCTACGCGTGTCTTATATGCATTATTAATAAGGATAGCGTGGGTATCTCTACGCTTGTCCCTCAATATAGTCAAAATTAATAACAGGACAGTGTGGGTATCTCTACGCTTGTCCCTCATTCTAGTCACACTTAATACCAGGATATTGTGGGAATTTCTACGCTACTCAATCTAGTCAAATTCAATACCGGGATAGTGTGGGTATCACTACGCTACTCCATTTATACCACAGAACATGATGCAAATAGATTCAGTAAACATGTAAAACAGTGTAAGACAAACAAGAGTGCGTATAGCAACACAGATATATACCCCATCAAAAACTCAACCAGTTATACAAAACTATAGGCTGAATGTAAAGAAAGCAGCAGAAAACTTATTGATGCCACCTCTAGATCACACGATAGTAAAATTGAATTTAAACACGAGAACATTATTATAGAATTCAGTGCAGGGACTCTCTTGTTATTTATGGACTGCTTCAGCAACCACTTTAACACTAACTCACAGCTAAAATTAGAACGTACAAACAAACGATGAATCTCGGGACAAATTAGTAGACATATCTATATCAGTGACACTAGCCTCTAAGCTTAGGCAACAATTGTATAGAATAAACATCTATCATACAACATGCAAGATCGAAGTAAATGGGCGTCACATGTACCAGTTTTTAGATGAATTGAAAGTAATAGAAGAAGCCATGAAGGACATACCAAACATAAAACAGATGAATGATGTTATAAGAAACAAATGCCAGGAATTTTTAAACCAACAAAATGTACAAACAGCAGAAACGGTACTCCCTCAACCATTGCGGGAGAACTGTAGAACTCGGGGAATGGATTCCCCTCCTTCGGATACAACAAAAGATACAGAAACTCCGTGGGTGGAGTTGTTTGAATGGTCAAGTGGGTCATTTTATGGCAGTGTCAACACCCCAGAAAAAGCTGCGGAACTTATTGACGAGTATAGCTATTCCACCTCAACATTTTACATCCCCACACGTGCCACTAAACAGTTTGGAGATTGCCGGCTAGATTCTGATTATGGTAAGTGGTATGAAGCAATTTGAATAAATTAATCATTTTGAAAGATTGAAGGTTAAAACTTCGGAGAGGTTGAATACCGATTGGAAAGTATTGGTACTGAACATAGAATGGTAAAGAAGGGTCGGATGTCACGGTGTGTACATATCATGGACGCCATTACTCGCTGTCGAAACAGTTGGGTTTACTGATATTTTCTTGATTTCTTTGACATTAGAATGAAAATTATAAGTGTTTACTCTAGAAAGCATCATATTCTGAGTGAAATAATGCTTAAAAGTTGATAAAGTGTGTGGTAAATCTGGTAGGGGGCACAGTTGGAGACTTAGGTCGTTGGATCTAACAACTCATACAAGTCTATCACCAATACGGCATGGGTTCGCGCCCGGCTTTGTAAGTTACAAAAAAGGATGCACTCGACTCGCAGCCGCATGTGATAAAGATTATCAGTTGCTTGCCCATGCCCATGGCCGGTGGTACTCTCCGGGCACTCTGGCTTCCCCCACCACTAAAACTGGTCGCCATGGTATAGCTGAAATATTGTTGAAAGTGGCGTTAAACACCAAAAATCAAATCAAATTAAAACTGGTAGTGTGTGGTAAATCGTTCGGCCGTTGGATGTGGTTTTCTGATGCTCATAATTTTGATTGTATTTAATGTATTTATATTCTTACATATACACAACACTTCATTAGGTTCGATGATGATAGCAAGGTGCAAAAAAGGTTCCCCAATACAGCTTGGTGGTATACCTTTTATGGTGGTGGGAAACAAACTTATGGAATGTCAGCATGGACCCAACAGAAGAGCTCCACAAAAGAATGAGGCAAGCATCATTAAACATTGAACAACTTTAATTATGTTTTCATCCACTACAACTGTTTTAAACCCCTGCTACGAAGTGGGTATATTGAATTATCTCTATAGTATCTAGAGGGGAAAAATTGTCTGGAGGCAATCTCGGAAACTATACAATAGTTCTTTTTTAATTCGGGATGCATGTTCTTATATCTTTGTAGCTGTCAGATTTTGATACCATCTTTACAAACGAATGTGATTCAACAAACAAATAACGGCAATATTTTCTGTATTTGACTCCCCTGGTGCTGTATATATTTCAACGAAGTCTTGTGTTAGGGTAAAGGCTACAAATAAAATAACAACAGAACATTGAAAATAAACATGGCAATGAAACATAGGTCAAAGTGGCCCAGTTTGATCACGTTCACCCCCTCTCTCAAAAAAAAAGAAAGAGAAAAGAATAGAAAAAAGAAAAAACCTTGCATATACTTGATTTTAACATTTTTTTTCCCTTTGATAATACTGTTTGTAAAATGCTAAAACCCCAGACCCCTCGCCTTTTAATTGTGCAGCCCCTTTCAGAAAACCTGGCTACGGCCCTGGTATATAGTATACGTCCTTGTATAAAACAGAAAAAACAAACAAAACATTCATTAAGAAACAAACTATTTAATATATGTTGCATTTCTCTTCTTTGATTATTTGGGACAAATATACGTGTTAACGTATATTTTATATATATTTGTAGGTATTTCCCGGTTATTCTATTTTAAATTATTCAAAATTGAAAAACGCGCATGTCGACAGTTCGACAACTTCCGGATCGCACGCGACTCATTGATATTTTCCCAGACCCATAAAAAAACCCACACCGTATCTGAATCTTGAACTTTATACATAATATATTGTTTTCTTAGTGACGTACAGAAGTTTTGAAAAAGAGTGTGCTGCACATAGACATACTGAAACTAAAACCTAAGTCATGGACATTTTTAATAATTCATCGGCAACAATTCAAAATACAATATCAAATAATCCAACAAATTTGTGACACACAAATACTAGAGATGCAGGTAATTTCCTATGATATCCACCACTTTGTTTTATGACCAAACTTGACATTTTGAAAAATACAATATTTAATTTTAAATCCCTTTACTGTTGTCATCAATTGTTATTATTATATGATTGAACTTTGTCTAGTTTCTAATTGGCTGAAATCAACTTGAAAAGTAATGTGTACGTGCGATGTCAACCTCAAATGAGTTAAAATTAGCTCATAGGTAGTGTGGACTGTAATGTCATCCCAATTTGGGCTAAAAATAGAAATATAGATTCCAGAATTCCATGTTCCAATCAAATTTTACGTCTCTCGGCAACATTGGCCAATCAGGAGGCGTCTTTCATCCGGGGTTCCTTGACGTCATTCTCTATCAGAGAATGCTTGTTGACGTCTCTACATAAAAAGAATAATAAAATGGACAATGAATTGTCGTCTGCACGGTTTGCCACAGTGGACGAGGCTGAATTCAGAAGAATCTTGAAAGAAAAAGATTCCAAAAACATGCGTAGAGCAACAAATGTAGCTGTCAAAATATTCCGGGCATATTTAAAAGCTAAAAATATGCCGGAAACGTTTTTTTTTCCATGTATAATCATATAATAAAACGATCATTGACTTTGGAATAGGTTGCTACTGGGATTTATCAACCCTCAAAAAGCAATATTCACCTCGCCTTCGGCTCAGTGAATATAACTTTTTTCAGGTTGATAAATCCCTGTAGCAACCTATATCAAAGTCAATAATTGTATATTATTATATGACTATGGATATTTCTTTTATCTGATTGGCTGACGTCCCTAGAAAGGTTCTTTGATAAAACATTATATTCACCTCACGCGACATAACGCGCGGTGAATATAACATTCCACAGTCGCTTGAATTTCAATGATTTAAATAAAGGAAGAGTAAACAAAATATTGTATTATAGTATATAGGGGAAGTTATGCAATGCATCTTTGCGTCAAAAATGCAAACAATCGTCATTAGGCCTAAACGGACGCAAAGTGATATGCTTCGTGGAAATTTTTCTATGGATGAGAAATACTATTTCAAAGCATATGTAAAATCATAAATTTAACGGTAATTGCTTCATATGAATTTTAATCGATTAATTAGATCATTTGAGAAATTTAGAAAGCAATATTTGACTGTTCAATGTTTCACTTGTACGAATATAAGGGGAGATAATCTACAAAGTTGAAATGGCGCAAAATATAAAAATGACACCAAAATTCGATGATGACGTTTTGTAGCTTGTTTCATGGTAAGAAAAACACAGCAAAACCGTGCTTCTGCATACATTTTATGTAGGGGTACACAACTTTACCTATGTGCTAGATATTTTGAGTCCCTTGATGTCTTGTCCTGATCCGGAAAATTGCCGTTGTTGCCTCGAAATTAGAAAACTTTTCATTCACTTCTGAAGAGTACCACCATGGCGACTCCAACAAACTCAGATGCTGAACGTCAGTGAAAAAATGGCCCATACGTTTGTAAAATGCTCGGAATGAAGGTTCTTACAATACGTATGAATAAAAAAACATGTCCAGTGTAGAAAAATATCCACGAAGCGTATCACTTTGCGTCTGTTTAGGCCTAATGACGATTGTTTACATTTTGGAGCAAAAATGCATTTCATTACTTCCCCTATATACTATATATATACAATATTTTTTGTACTAATCGTTTATTTAAATCATTGAAATTCAAGCGACTGTGAACATTCCAACGTCTTGCACCATACGAAACCAAAGAAAACGCTGCGATGAAAGCTTAGTTTAAGGGTGAAAGAAACATAAAGTGTGTCATATAATAGAACAATTAATGACTTTCAATTCGGTGGATACAAGGATTTATTAACCCAAGAATAATATATTTACCTCGGCCCTAAGGGGCCTCGGCACATATAATATTCTTGGGTTAATAAATCCTTGTATCCACCTCATTAAAATTCATTAATTGTATATTATTAAATTGCTTTTAATCTACATTTCCCTTTATTATATTTATTTGCTTCGGTAAGAGCAAATATTGATTAATAATATAAAGGATCGGAACCAGCGTTTATCGTTTTTGGCGTCGTAGCACGTTTTTTTTTATCAGGATGTTCTCGTTGCGCCAATAATAGAATATATTCTGACGTCATACAATCATATTTTAAATATCAAATGAAAGCTTAGGTTTCGACGAAAGTCAATGTTATCAACAACTTTTAACTTCCGGCCGAATTCCAGGAAAAATATTGAATTGAAAAATTTGAAGTGTGATTATTAAATATATTCTCAAGAAATAAATGCAGAAAAAAAAACAACTGTCCATTTAATTAAACATTCGTGTTCTTTAGGTAGTGTTGCGTTTGACCAGTTTGTCATGATATCACGTTATAACTATAATTGCTACTTTATACCTTTAATTTCTTGAAATACATTTTTCACAGCTTAATTTTTTTTTAATTTTTCTGATCATTTCATCAGGTTCACGATATCAAAAGCTTGAAAAACTGCATGAATCAATTCTCAATATAATCAATTTTCAATAAAATACTCATAACTGTTCAAAAATTGCAGTGATACAACACATTGTTTTGGCTGGTAAATTTGACATGCCTTTAATATAACTGTTACAATCAAAAATTCAATCACAATCAACATCAATTGTCCATCAGTAAATGATGAAAATAATACTATTGGGCGATCTAACAGGATAAAATACCACTGGGCGATCCATAGTGGTTAGAACTGTTTTTCATCAAATTTCGCCAATGAGAATACTTTCAGAACTGAAAGTATGATCACTGCCAAACAAATTTGAGAAAAAAACCCAGACAAATTAACAGCCTAATTATAAAGGTAAACATGTATATATGGATACTTAAAGAATGTTTCTAAGGCACCTTGTATGGCATTAATGAAAATATCGTTGCCAATGAAAGACAAGTTAGTACCATCTGGATCAAATAGTGCTGGCGGCTTGTCATCAAAATCTGGATATTTTATGACATAACAGTTTTTGTTCAAAAAGTAATATCTGACATCACGGTTGATTCGCCTCCTTGTTTTTCCATTTTTGTTGTGTTTTTTGACAGGCGCCATTTTATGCGTGGCAAAATAGAAGACCATATGATAGGACTACCTGGTAATATTTCAATGAACAATGAAACAAACGTTATTTGATAAGTGAGTAAGCCACAAGGAGTTTCAGTATGCCCAATATCGTTACCCCCACAGTGTATAAGTACTGCACTAGAAAAGCCATACAAATTCAACAGACCTTGTATCAGTGACGTCAAATGGTTCCATCTCATTTTACTCATTCCCACCCATACAATCTGTACACCATCTCTTTCCAGTCCTAGGTTTCTACCCGTAGGCCGGTTTCTTGTGTGTTCAGCCGCCCTTCGTATCAAGGAGCTTCCAACAATCCAAACTGTTTGTAAACCTAAAATAGACTAAGACTGAATTATAATCTAATATAACGTTGGTGAGTTGGAGCTCCATCTGCCCTTTTTTATATATATATTTCATCCTCATTAAGACCAAGCATGGCATAATATGTGGCTGCTCCAATTATAAAAGAATGTGTATTAATTCTATGAGTAGTATAGCCCAAAAATTGTAGGGATGACTGTAATGCTGGGAGAAATTGCATTCTTTTCAATATACTGCGATTAAGGTGACAGAAGAGAGGCCCATCAAATTTAGGTCTGATATTTAAATATGCCTTTAGTGCAGAATATGTGCTAAATGGTAAAATATTTTCATCAATCTTTCGGACACAAAATTTCCCATATTGATCTGCTTTCGAATATCTTAACCGCAATGACAAAGTTTTATCATTATCAAAATTTATATCATTGTTCTGAATTATTTCCTCAGATTCATTTGAATTTGTGTAAGCAAATTCTCTCACTCTAAGTAAAGCCGAAAAGGCAAGAGCGAAAGCAGACATGAACATGACAGCCTCGTACCGTGATGGGCACACATGCACTAATGCAGTAGGAAATTGTTTCATCATTTGGACAGTTATAGACAGTCGCATGTCAGACGTACCATATAATTTGTTCATTCCTTTTAACATTTGCTTAACAATAAAGTGTTGAGTGGTGTCCTGCAAACCTTTACATTTTAATGAAAAACTTAATGCTGACACATATGTCTTGGCTGTTGAAGGCGTGTAAGAATTGTAAGCCAAAAATGCAATAAAACTTGATATATGATTAACAGGTGGAGGCCAAATTACATCAAGATTGTTGTTTTCACGAAATTTGTTGAAGGCGGACGTGCCGGTTTCATAGGAATTCCATGTATTTGTAGATAATAACGCTTGGAATATTGCATTTGCTTCTACCACAAAAGGCTCAAGAACTCCACAGGGATTCGACAAAGACATCGATCTGCTGATGGTGCCAGCTTTTTGAACTGTTCGACCTTCCCACGAGAAATATAGTCTGCAATTTTATTAAAGGATGAAACAATGTGTTTTGCTGTTAACTGAATGTTTGACTCTAAAGTCCAATAGACAAAAAAATCTGAGCAGTGTCATGACTCTTTCGGATTTTGCGGATTTGTTATTAAAAATAAATACTACATCTTCATTGTCGCAGAAAAATATAACTTTTGTTTTTTAACAAGTGACCCCAATGATAAATAGCTAATGCTATCGGTATCAATTCTAAATACGTAATATCCCTGAGAACAGGGGGTGTTTTTTCCATGCTGCAGGCCACTGCAAGGAAAACCCATTCCCCTGCAAAAATTGCAGCACATCCCTTACTTGAAACCCCTGCACTATCCGTGTACAATTCAAGATCATAATTTGATGACCAGTGTATCTCTGGTATGTACGAAATACCATTACAATCTTATAGAAACTCTTTCCACACCAAAATATCACATTTCATAGCATTTGTCACCCTGATAAAATGGTGTGGCTTTTTAGCTTTGCTTGTAGCAGCATAGATACGTCTAGAAAAAGCTCTCCCTGCTGAAAGTGCTTTTGTACAGCATGCTAGGGAACCTGCCAAAGATTGAAGTGTCCTCAATGTTACTTTTGAATTCCCTATAACAAACATAATCTTGTCTTTCAATTCAGATATCTTATTTTCTGGAATTTTAACAATCATCTTTCCGGTGTCAATGGTCAGGCCTAGATATTCTATGATTGTCGTAGGGGCTACCGTTTTTTCTTTAGCCAGAGGGACATTTAAGCGGTTACATACACTAGAAAAATTGTCAACCAAAACCTGGCAGTCATTTGTTCCTGCGAAAAAGAAATCGTCTAAGTAGTGATCAATGTTTTCATTATTACCCTCTCTTTTAACAGCCCAATCTATGAAGGAGGAACATTTTTCAAAATATGAACAGCTTTGTGATAACCCAAATGGAAGCATTTTATCGATATAGATATTTCCGTTTAACTGTATACCTAACAAGTCAAAAGCACCTAGGTATATAGGCAGAAGCCTAAACGCTGATTTAATATCAGATTTTGCGCAGAGCATTTTCCCCAAACATTGCTCGATTGAAATGGCGTTATCAAACGGAGAATACTGAACTGTCGAAAAATAAGGATCGATATAAGAATTTTTCCTTGACCTATTGGGTACGAAAGATGTGTAATAAGCCTAAATCCTCCCGGTTTTTTTTAGACACGATTCCTATTGGACTGCATCTGAGATTTGATATGGGGCGATGTGAAAATGGACCCATTATTCTACCAAAATCAATCTCACTGAATTTTTTGTAATGCAATATCAGGGTATTGGTATATGGATTTTAAATTTGTACAAACAACTGGAGTACGAGGGCCTGTGTAATTTATTTTAAACCCGTATGTAAAACCATCTATCAAAATGTTTTCGCTTTCTTAGTCGGTATAACTCATCAACATATTGCACAATTCTCTAGTATTCACTGGTGATTTTCTGAGAGACCAAATGTAAACTTTTTCTACCGCTTCTAAAAATAAAACAAATTTTCCAANAGCCCAATCTATGAAGGTGGAAAATTTTTCAAAATATGAACAGCTTTGTGATAACCCAATTGGAAGCATTTTATCGATATAGAAATTTCCGTTTAACTGTATACCTAACAAGTCAAAAGCACCTAGGTATATAGGCAGAAGCCTAAAGGCTGATTTAATATCAGATTTTGCGCAAAGAGCATTTTCCCCAAACATTGCACGATTGAAATGGCGTTATCAAACGGAGAATACTGAACTGTTTTAAAAATAAGGATCGATATAAGAATTTATTCCTTGACCTATTGGGTACGAAAGATGTGTAATAAGCCTAAATCCTCCCGTTTTTTTTAGACACGATTCCTATTGGACTGCATCTGAGATTTGATATGGGGCGATGTGAAAATGGACCCATTATTCTACCAAAATCAATCTCACTTTGAATTTTTTGTAATGCAATATCAGGGTATTGGTACATGTATATGGATTTTAAATTTTTACAAACAACTGTAGTAAATTGTGTAATTTATTTTAAACCCGTATGTAAAACCATCTATCAAAATGTTTTCGCTTTTTTAGTCGGTATAACTCATCAACATATTGCACAATTCTCTAGTATTAATTGGTGATTTTCTGAGAGACCAAATGTAAACTTTTTCTACCGCTTCTAAAAATAAAACAAATTTTCCAAAAGCATTCATTAAATTATTTATCTAAATCTTAAAAGGGAGCCTAGGCCTGTTCATTTGGCTAGGTCTTTGCAAATTTGGTTATTATGTACCCCTTATTTGTGTGCGTGTTGTTGTGTTCGGAATGCCCCGAGCTAGATAACTAACACAGTGAATGCTCGACGGTTGAAGCGAGCATTTGATACATGTATGTTTATACTGACAATTTAATCTGTTGCAACTATCCTTGTAATTATAATCATAGCAATGAAATGTTGATGTTCTTTGTGTATAATTAATTGTACTGTTTACAAACGTAGTAATGAAGCGAAGCCAAAGTTCTCCATCAATACCAGCCCAAATTTTTGTTGGGTTTCTCGATACCTTTAGCCTGAATTGCTGGTCATATAACAACCATCTTGACGATGGGGTTTTTTCTGCTATATTTCTAATAATGTACATATATCTCAGGAGTTCAGTGGCCTTAGATGGGTGATTTTCAATAAGCACCATTTTAAAATTTAAAAATGCATATGTCCATAAGTTGATGTTATCTATAACCTTTATCTTTTTACCCTCTGCTGTAATACAAGTTTTCCGTCAAGTACTTCGAGACTACAAGGTTTTTGCCCTACATTACTTTCAAAATTTTGTCGTAAAAATAGTACCAAATCCACATATTCAAAGTTCCAAACTTTTTCTTTTAAAGTTTGAGAAATAAATACATCAGTTTCATTTGTGAAACTGGGAATGAGAAGTGGATCATTTTGAGCTACTGGATTGTCATAATTAATATCTAAAGAAACCGTATTATCCTGAGGCTGTGCAGCTTGATTTGCTGAGAATTGAGGTACATGATTTTGTCTTGGAAATACAGGTGCAGGGTCAGGATTTTGAACAGCTGGAACTGGCACATGATCACGTTCAGGTACTGGATCAACGACAAGAGCAGGGTTCTGCACATCAGGCACTGGATCTGGCTGTATAGAGTCTGGGTTTTGGCGTCTATTTGCTCTAGCATGCTGTGCAGGTTGATTTTGATCTCGGGGCCTCAACTGATATGGCTGCCAGCGTTCTCTACCTTGTTGACGTCTGGGTGGCATGTCAGAATCTGAATAATTAATTGTGAGTGAACGTATAATTAGCTGAGCAGATATCAAACCTATCAGTATATAATCAATACATAATCGTTAATATGTGCCTGATAAATAACAATAACACGGTATGTAATATCAAACACCACACCTGCAAAATGTCGAGCTGCACGAGGTGTCCTCAATAATAACCCGATACAACATGTCCTCGTCAACTGCCTTACTTAAAATTCATTAAAAACTAGCTAATAACTGATGTAAAACCATATTATCTGCTAAAGTTTTGACAAAGAATACAGTAACATTTTGAATTTATATTCTACACAATTATCGTTGACTTTAATTGAATAATACCGTAATATTTCGAAATTACTTCAATGTACCAAAGTAAAGTATTTAAAAGGAACAAAATTATATTTATCAAAGGAATTCAATGCAGACTGAAAATTTCTTTCAACTTTTTCCACGTGTCCTCTCCGCGTTAAAGTACACACAGTGATTCCCCGTGCTACAAATGGCCGCACATGTCGAGTGGACCGTTTACATACTCATTGTGGCCGCTTAGCATATTGAAACGAAATAGCAGCTTATGTCATGGAATATTTCGAATAATAATAATAAATGAATTTAATTTAAATTAAATTGCATTAATTTACAGATAACGGAAAGAATTGAAAAATGTTCGTCATATCTAATTAATTCAAATATCGATTGTTAGTTTTGCTAAGTATCAATAGAAAATAACGTCAGAAACATATTCTTTATAGCGCAAAGAAAAGTAGATGGAAGCAAGTACAACGACGCTCATACTACTATTACTAGCTATAGCCATGTCAACATCTAACGTCAGTAACGACGACGTCAACAAGCTGATGGAAACTATTAGATTGTAAATGAATAGTTGATACATCAAACAATTGAATAATTCAAAAATGAAGCTATCGATAGGCAGGGGAGAGTGTCCGGTTCATGTTTTTTCAAATGGACCTGTCCAACAATCTCTCCACTCTTTCTCTTTATTTATACCCTTTCGATCTGGGACAGAATGGATAAGGGGGTGTAATTAAATTCATAAAATCTAGGGAAGGTGTTGCCCATTTTTTTTTTAGTTTGGACATTGTGTGTGGGTTCAACGTGAATTGTAAAGGGTGTTTCCTATTACAAAATATCAGGTAAAGGTACCATTTTAGTAGTTTGTTGAACATGTCCCATTTGTGTCTGAAATAAGTTTACTGGTTAAAGGGAACAGGAATATATATTGGAAAGGTTTGGTGCTTCCATCATTGTTTCATTTGAACATATTTTTTCTTTTTGCATTCTCTCTATGATTTTAAATGGGGGAGGGGAAATATTTGCTCAATATCCTTGACATTTTATGTCTGGGTTTTCCACAAATTGTAAAAAGTTGGAAGCTATACCTAGCTGTACTTTTGTAATATAACATGTAAATTCTCCTTTGGCAAAAATATTAAACTGTAAAACAACACTATAGGTACAATCTAGCAAATGAACATGTGTAAAGCTACACTTGAGGTTTTGGTCTCTTATGTTGCTCGTTGGAAACCCACAGCTAATCACACTCCTCTAATACTCTCCACCCATTGGTGAACTAATTGAGAAATCAATTATTCATCTCAAATCTGGGCTCGTATGAACATCCTATTTAGACCACACAATTATTTTACACTACTTTGATACCATATTTGAATAGTAAAGCTTTTAAAATGATGTTTAACCTTAGATTTTACACTACTTTGATACCATATTTGAATAGTAAAGCTTTTAAAATGCTGTTTAACCTTAGAATGAACATAACAAATAATAGAAAACAAAAACAAAATCTCAAACAAAATTTGAATGTTAACAAGTATTAAATCTTAAGCTGGACTACAATGTCTAGTATGGAGGTTAGTTTTCAGCTTTATTTAAATATAAAGGTAGCTTGCAATAGTATTATTTTATTTCCAGGAAAGTTGTGGGAGAATATTAAAACAGTAGAAAAACAAACAATTATTGAGCTACTTAGAAATGAAGAAGGTACTGGTAAGTAATTTTCTATTTTAATTTATACGACCACATCTGTGTTGTAATGGTAAGCGTGCTCATCTCGAGCGTGGTAGATAGTGGGTTCGAGCACTGCTCAGCTCAAACCAAAAATTAGTATTTGGTGATTCTCAGTTAAGCCCGCAACATTAAGGAGAAAGAGCAAATAATGGTTGGCTTGAAATCAAGACAATGTGTCCGAATATTGTGGCATAGGCGTAGAAAAAATTACCTGGTATAAATTGCGCTGAAAAATCCATTTTCATTTGCGCTGATATTTTTGTTTCATTTGCGTTGAAACAATTAATTACGTTGATTGTGTTAATTTATTTTGTGTACGTGTACATGTACATATAATTACCTGATATTATAGAAATGAACTCATGGAGGAATAGTGTTCAATTTGTTAAACATATATCTAACTGAACATGTAAGCTACATGTATTTATTCGTATTCTTTTAACCTGGACGGATTGGGACATTTTTAGAAAAGTATTAATGGTTTTAATCATATTTTAATTCTAATTATGGAGTGTATTATATCGGAAACAGAGGAAAGAAATGTTTACTACATGATGGATATTTCTATCGCCTGGATGACGTCTTCAAGCATCAAGATTCCTCATGGAAATGTTCAAATATAAATTGCAGAGCTGGGGTTAAACCAACCATGATGGAAGTATCATCATTCCAGTCAAGATGGATCACAATCACGATGAATGATGACAGAACAGTTGAAAGAAAACAACTGAGAGCAAATGAGTCAAAATAAAAAAGCGTAGATATATAAAAAAAAGCGCAAACGTAAAAATAAAAAAGCGCAGATGATATATAAAAAAAAAGCGCTAACGTAAAAATAAAAAAGCGGAAATGCCAAAAAGCGCAAACTTAAAATGCCGGTGGGATGTCAATCCGCTGATTGTTGTTGCAGTTAGCTGCACTTTAAAAATCCAAATGGTTGTTGGTCTAGTACAAAGTGGACCTCATCATCATCTCGTTGAAAATGATCTTGTTCACACCATGCATAATGCTATAGCTGAACAATTTCTGAGTTGGCATCAATCACTCACTCAATCTTGTCTTATACTGTGTAAGTTATAACTGTAAACTGATTGTATTTTAATAAGATATTGAATAAAAGCAAAAATTCTAAGATACAGAAACGTGATAAAAAAAAAAATATACATCTAAAGCCAAACAAATCACAAACAGAAAGGGATCAATTGTTCATGCACATTAATTTCTTGAACATTTAATTAAATATTATCTATATTTAATTGCTCCTTCATCTTGTATTTGTTACTAAGTCGGATAAAAATATTAACAGAAAAGTTTTGCATAAAAAACATCTACATGTCATAATATTGCTGTTTTTCATCTTGATAGCCATATTAATATTGTAGATATGAAGAATTAAAAATGCTATTTAGAAATGGTTTTTAATATTTGAATATGAATTATATTTTTTAAGTTCGTATTGCTTTGTGTTTTTTTCCTTCTCTCTCTTTTCAGATTATGGTGATTCAACTTCTCTGCAACAGCTGGTCTGGAATGGCAGTTGAAGGTTTACCCCTTAATTTATTCTTCTTCTTTTTTCAAAATAAAATATCACCTTTACATTCAACCTGATTTTTTTTTTTATTAAGTCCAACTTAACTATGAAATTTTAGAAATTATTCATGATAACTGCTGGCGGACATCCACTTATATTATTTTTTAAATATATTTTTATGTCAACATCCTCACTGATGCATGCTAGTTTTTTTTTTTTTTTTTTTTTTAGATCATTGGCCCCTTGAGAAAATCAGAGATCCAGTTTATCAGCAGGCATCATTTTGGGTATGTGTATTAGAGGTCATTGATGCAGATCTACAAAGGACCTTTCAATACAACATTCCAAAGATAATGGAAAATTTACTTTTTTTCTGTGGAAATGTATCTTCCTTTATCAGAAAAGTAAAGGAGCTACAATCGAAAATTATCAAAAACAAGATATTTCGCTTCTCACTCGTATCATTATTGACATTCCAAAAGAAACAAACCTTGGAATTGAATGTAAAAAGCATAAAATTACAGAAGAGTGGTTAGAAAATGCAAGGGAAATGAACATGTATAAGAAGATTAATATTAGAACGCAGGCTATACAGATTAAGAAACAATATTTGTTACATAAAAATGTGCTTTATGGGTCAAATATTTGTGCATGTTTGATGACGTACCAAATATAGGTAACCTTCAACTCAACTGGGAAAGCATGAACTCTAAAAACAACAAAAACATATCAGGAATATTTAAGCGGAAATTATGTACCTCCAAAACTTAATAGTAAAATAATATGTAATGTTGCGAGAGAAAAAAAAGGTGAGAAAACAAAACATGAGCTCCACCAAAAATATTTAAGGCATGACCCTTCTAATCAAGATCATGTATATTTGGCAATGAGGAAGGATGCATTTATGAATAGATAAAAGCTTTATCTTGTTCAAAATGGAAATAACAGATTGCATATAAAACTTGAGCAAAAAAATCATAAAAGAGGCACTTTGTTGGCACCAAATGTATATAAACGAATTAAACGCAGATATACAATTATAACATCAATACAAGAGGAGACTGTTAAACTGCAAAATAAACTGCCACAGACACAAACCAAAGCAAAATAGATAAAACAAAAATACAAAAACCAGAGTGCTCTATTACGCTACTATAAAAATTCAAGACAAAAAGAGACAAACTTTTTTGAAAAAAAATCAACAATGCAAACAAAAACAAATGATGTTGATGACTTGCTCTCAGACTAAAAATATTAAAAGAGTCCAGTGATCAAGTTCAATATTTAGAGAATGAAAATGTTTTGTTAAAAGAACGAATTGAAGAAATTGAAATGTCTGTAGAATTAGACAACACTTTTTATAGTGGGATACACTAAGGGAGGTCTATGCATCATTATTATCAATGATTGTTGGAGTTAATAATGTGGAGAAGGTAGTTCGAACAATATTGACAAAATTGGGTGGATTGAAAGTTGACCGCCTCCTCACATTTTCAGAGATTATGTTAATTGAGGCCAAAGCTATTGCTCAAATGCAAGCAGCTGAGGCAATGCTTACAAGTGATTTTAATACCCTTCATACCGATGGTACCAAGAGAAGTGGTCATGGATTTGGCGGAGTTCAAATTGGAACTTCTGCTGGTCAATATTGTTTAGGAATTAATGAAATAGTACGGGGAGATACTGTAAGTTTTAGAAATTTAATAGATTCTGTTTTGTCTGATATGGCAAAATTATTAGAAAAAAATCATGATATTAATTATGTTTCTGAAAATAAATCTAAATTTATTTTGTCAATAAAAAATAGGATGACAGATCGCCACATTGTTAACAGTTCTATATAAAAGAGTTTAGAAAAAATGAAGATTGAATGTATGCCAAAAGAAAATGATACTGACGAGGATGTAATTAGAAAGATATGTGCTATAAATGGGTTTAATTGCAACTTGTATGTTTTAGTTAATTTTGCTGCACAGGCAGAATCAGGTTTGAAATTGTTGGACCAAAACATTTTAGAAATGAATGATATTGAAAATTCACCTTTTTATAATCCCAATTGTTGTGATTTTGTTCGGACAACAACTAAGTTATGTGTGCCAGGTGCTGATGAACAATCTGGGTATGGTTTACTTTGTAAAACTTTTTTGAATCAATTAAAATCTCCAGTTGAATTAAAATTGACAACTTTTCATGGGCATACGATCATATTAAAGAATTTATTGAAGTATATTTTAACAAAGAAGATAGAAATAGATCAGTCATTTCTATATTCAATCATGTCAATAATTCTGTATATTTAGCAGGTTGTAGAGCATTGGACATCATTGACAAGTTATTAACTGGACCTTTATGGAGAATAATTGAAAATGTAGAGCATACTTTAGATTTGAATAATACTTGGTTGGTTTTTGAAAATAGTATTGAATTACTTTCAAAAGATGCCTCTGAACTTATTGATGGGAAGATATTTTATCCTGAATTAATGTCATTGATAAACATTTTGTATTTTTTGTAGATTTTGAAATTTGCCTAAGGATTCTATGGGAAGAGCATGATACATCCCAAAATATTCAGAACTTAAGAAGCATTGCATGTTGTATTCAAAACAAGTTTTTCAATAGAATGTTGTGAATTGATACATGTTTTTATTCATACTGTCTATCAATTTTATGGGATGTAATACTTGTACATTGTACCTAAAAGCACAAGGTCTATCTGATTTAAAATTAAATAGACTAAATATCTAGTATTCATTTCTTTGTTAATCAGATTGCAACTAGATATCACACCATAATTCTTCTACAAAGAGGACATACACCAGAAGTTCTTATGTAGAAATAAAACATATATACCAAGATTTCTAAAGATGTTTTGTCTCTTTTCATATTTACCTTCTTTTAAGAAGTAACAAGATGGTAGATTTGCCTAAATCTAAGATGTTTCGAATTTATTGCTTCTGGTGAAAATAACGGATATTCAAAAGGAATACAGATATATACAATACTTGTGCACTGTCGAAGCATACAGGTAATATGTGTATGAGGCTTAGAAACGGGGGAAAAGGCGAGGCTTTGCCGAGCCTTTTCCCACGTTTTGCGCCGAATACACATATTTACCTATATGCTTCGACAGTGCACATGTATTGTATTTATCCTGCAATTTTAAATCGTAAATAAACGTTTACTAGACGATGATAAAAGTATTTAAAATAATTTTGTGTATGTATTTGAAAACAGTATCCCCCAATGTGCCCCGATGAGTTTGCCAAATATAAAATTTTATTCTATTTATAACTGACCAATATCAAAAAAAATATTGGGCAGGCTATATTGGTCGGTAAATGCTGTCATTGCAGGATAAATAACGTTTGTGAACGGGTTTTATTGTTTGCAGAGCTGGAAATGATACGATTAACTGTTAATGGTAGAGTAAGACGAGGATGACACAATCACAGATGAAAGATAACAACAACATATCACTTAATATTTCGAGTGAGTGATTGATTGTTCTTTAACGTCAACTCATCAATTTTTTAGTTATATGATGGTCAGAACATGTTAATTTTCAATGAGATTATCAGGAGGTCCGCATTGTACAAGACCAACACGCTTAGTAGGATTTTAATAGTGCTCCCTGAAGCAACAGTTCGCGGATAGACATGTTCCCCCACTCGGAAAAAATTCTGATTCCGGGCCAACGAGTCTTTGCTCTTTCTCCTACATGCTTAGCGGAGAAGAAACACCATCAATGCGGTTCTTAACATTTCGAAGAGGGGGACAATTTATTTGACTTCATTTTCAGATGCCAGAAAAAGATATTTTAATTAGTATGTAAAATATTGTATTCGGCATTTGAAAAAGAAAGGTTATGTCTTTAAGGATCAAATTCATAAACAAAACTANAGGACATACACCAGAAGTTCTTATATAGAAATAAAACATGTATACCAAGATTTCTAAAGATGTTTTGTCTCTTCATATTTACCTTCTTTTAAGAAGTAACAAGATGGTAGATTTGCTTAAATCTAAGATGTTTCGAATTTATGGCTTCTGGTGAAAATAACGGATATTCAAAAGGAATACAGATATATACAATACTTGTGCACTGTCGAAGCATACAGGTAATATGTGTATGAGGCTTAGAAACGGGGGAAAAGGCGAGGCTTCGCCGAGCCTTTTCTCACGTTTTGCGCCGAATACACATATTTACCTATATGCTTCGACAGTGCACATCCTGCAATTTTAAATCGTAAATAAACGTTTACTGGACGATAATAAAAGTATTTAAAGTAATTTTGTGTATGTATTTGAAAACAGTATCCCCCAATGTGCCCCGATGAGTTTGCCAAATATATAAAATTTTATTCTATTTATAACTGACCAATATCAAAAAAAATATTGGGCAGGCTATATTGGTCGGTAAATGCTGTCATTGCAGGATAAATAATGTTTGTGAACTGGTTTTATTGTTTGCAGAGCTGGAAATGATACGATTAACTGTTAATGGTAGAGTAAGACGAGGATGACAAAATCAGACAGATGAAAGATAACAACAACATATCACTTAATATTTCGAGTGAGTGATTGATTATTCTTTAACGTCAACTCATCAATTTTTCAGTTATATGATGGTTAGAACACGTTAATATTCAATGAGATTATCAGTAGGTCCGCACTGTACTAGACCAACACGCTTAGTTGGATTTTAATAGTGCTAGCGCCCTGAAGCAACAGTTCGCGGATAGACATGTTCCCCCACTCGGAAAAAATTCTGATTCCAGGCCAACGAGTCTTTGCTCTTTCTCCTGCATGCTTAGCGGAGAAGAAACACCATCAATGCGGTTCTTAACATTTCGAAGAGGGGGACAATTTATTTGACTTCATTTTCAGATGACAGAAAAAGATATTTTAATTAGTATGTAAAATATTGTATTCGGCATTTGAAAAAGAAAGGTTATGTCTTTAAGGATCAAATTCATAAACAAAACTATGTCATCTTTGAAAAAACTTGAAAATGTATATCTTCAGTAACCTTTCCGTTGGCACTATGTCGAAGCCGTATATTCGAAACCTCCTAGCTATAATCACTCTACTTTAACTATTGTTTACTCATATACCACATGAATAATAATCATCATTAAATTTGCCCATTCGTATCATTAATGTAATTACTACGAGCGCTTTGTGTAACGTTTTGTTGTATAAAAAGTCACAGTTAAAAATAGTGACATACTAATTTTGTCATTTTCATCCTGGATTGTCTGAATAGCAAACCGATTTTTTTTTATTTCCTCTCGTAATTGCATTTATACTTGTTTTGTGTTCACGTTTATTGTAATTATATTATGGTTGTGTATCCTGAAATGGTCACGATTTTCTGAAAAAATGGTTATTGTTTTTTTATTTGTTAGCAATTATGATATAGATTAGAAATGTACGTGTGTAATTAAATCATGTCCACTGTGTCATAAACTCTCAACCTCATTATTCACATTTTGACATTTCCACGTTTTAAACTTGACGTATGTGCGTACGTGGTTACGACAATGTCGGTTTTAGACAAAACAAATTAATAATAAATTGAGTTTATTGCCATTGGCAAATTGTATGTCTTGTTTGCTTTCGTTTGTTGTCATTGCTCAATTGTACACATTGTTTGCTTAAGTATATCGTTTGGCGGAGTATGTCAGCAAGTACTGTTTTCTACTCAATAGTAAGAGACGTTCGAAATTGAATGTTTATATATATGAGAGTGTGACACCACTTTCAACAATTTGCCAGTTATATCGTAACAGCCGGTTTTATAACATACAATTTATCGAGCACTCGTCACCACTGAACGCAATCGGACTATGAAGTGATATCCATCGATTCAATAGGTAGAAAGAAATCCAGAATATACTATACATAAATGATGAAGGAATGGAACATCAACTGCTACTGGAAAAACATATATAGTTGGGCAAGGACGGAAAAATTAGCCTTGTGTAGCGACTAAAATGTACCTATTATTTTGAAATCAACAAAAGTGGTCTTCAATGTGCAAGGGCCGTGGTACTCTCCAAACACCCCACCCACTATAGTTTACCGTCAATGTGAAGGTTGAAGGTAAATACGCCTTACGCAGGAGGAAATATTTTACCAATGCCACACTATAGAAGACAAACCCCCTGTCATCTATGTGATTAAAGAAAATGATTGCAAACGAGGACTTGACCTTTACGTACAACTGTTTCCCACTCATACTGTGCTTGTACCATGTTGTTTTATTATTTTTATCTTTTCCTTTATATCTGATTTACTCGAAAATATCTTCGTTCGTTTTTTAATAATAGAGTGAATCCATTTTATATATTGGTTAAGAGAAAACCGAAGGGGCAATCAAAAATGGACATTCCAGAGACACTGTTAACATTGGGAGCACAAGACGAGGACAAACAAAACTAAAAATATGAACCCCACCGAAAATCCAGGTGCTCGCGAAGGGTTAGCAGTTCCTGCCACTTACAGGGGTGGATCCAGGGGTTCAAGTTAGGGGGAGCACCCTAAAAATATCGCGCCGAGCGAGGCGCGAACATTTTTGGGGTATTTCGTGTGAAAAATCACGATTTTACGCAAAAAAATCATATTTTTCCAATTTTAGGGGGGGGGGGGGGTGCGCCGCCCTTGACTTATAAGATACCCCCTTGTTACTCATATAATCGAGGCGTGTTAGACATCAGTATATTCAAACTAACACTAATAATACTATATATTTAAAGTTTAGGGTAGGTTAGTGTTATTCAATACAGCAGAAACAGGTACAATGCAATAGATTTATAGATTAGAATCGCGTTATCACAATGTACAACAGGCCTATAATTTAACTTCTAATTAAGTGTTCTGGTAACCCGACAACACTTAGTACCACAGATCACATATGTTATTCGAGCTATTGGGGTCCCACTGTACAGTGTCAACTATAATCATTTAGATGAAAATATAAACAAAATATTTGGATCCCATGATAGGGTAGGAAACATTATTATGGTCTTTTATTAAAAAGTCATATAGGCATATAGATACGATAACGTAACCCTCATTCCGCTTGTGCTCCATTTAGGGTTACGAATCGGTCCCATTCAACGTAATGGAGCAGCGTAATTATCGTATCTAATAGACATATGGATAGGAAACTTGAACTTGAACTGAAACCCATATGTGTGTATTGTTAATTTCTTACTTGAAGTGATCTTTATTTGTGTGTCATAATTCTGTTGGATTATTGGCATTTAAATTTTGAATTGTTGCCGATGAATGAGTAAAAATTTCCTTGTCAAAGGTTTTAGTTTCAGCATGTCGATGAGGAGCAGCCTTTTTTAAAAACTTCTGTGGGTCACATAAATATATTATTTATAAAGTTCAAGATTAAGACTGTTTTATAACAACGGCGAGCACCGGCGTTTTACTAATACATGTATGTGGAAAACACGTGTTTCACTGAGAGGGGATGTATACATCCATATTATTTTATATTCAAGTTGATTGATTAATTGATTGATTGATGTTTAACGTCCAGTGATCAATTTTTCAGCTACTGTATATTCAGGACTTGAATAATTTAAATGCCACGGGACTCGAAACAAGGAAATGTGATGGGTAGGGCCGGAGAATTTTGCCAGTGCAACAGGTCACCTATGGACCACTCATCATGAGCTGTTACACTGGGGTTTTTAACGTGCGAAGAGGGTGGCAATCTCTCAACACGGGACCTCGGTTTTATTTACGTCTCATCCGAAGGACTGGTTGGTTGTCAATTTATACATCCCGCACAACCGACGGACGCCCCTTCAAGCCGAAGAAGCTCTCGGTCCCATTTCAATACCCCGGGGTTGACCCCTTTTAGAGGACTAGTGACTCTAGGACGGAGAAACCTGGTGCCTATTCTACCCCCAGCACACCCTCTGGGAGGGGGTTGTACAAATAAATGAAACATTAAAAATATAAAAAACATACATCTAGAACATATGTTATATAACTATATCTTTGCATATAAATTAATTTCTTTTAAAAATCGCAAAATTGTGTCGCCTGCGATATTTGTAAATAAATTAGATAAACTGTTGGCATCGTAGAATGTCTGCCGAACATCGGCAACATCCACACAATCAATCAAGACATGTTTTAATGAAAAATTAGGATTACACGGAATACATTCCGGTCGTTCCT
>MJUT01050917.1:667450-683414 GCA_002080005.1 Gigantidas platifrons | reverse complement strand
GGATGGTTTTTTAGTTTGCGCTTGTTCGAGTATACAATGTGTCTCTTACGATATGAGTTGAAGCGAGCTATGATAGAAGCCTTGCCATCTCTGATTTGACCAATCGTATGGGTTCTTCCAATATCGTCTAGACTTATAGCTTGGCCAAGACTATCATTACAGATATTAAGTACAAGGAGAATCAGTATCAATAGGGTAAATGACCTTTCCTCTGTTTGAAGGTAAATTAACATTGTTGAAGCGAAGGCTGGTTCTTCGAGAATATTGTTGTTGATCTTCCAGGTCTTTCTCAAGGACAGATACTCTGGATAGCAAGTTTTCAATTAGATTACTTTGTTTCTCTATCTTGTGGGTGAGTGGTTCAATACATTTTAAGCATGTAACTTCAATACTTTTACTAAGATTAACTGCAACTTGCTTCGACATCATTTTAGACATCTGGGACACAAAGTGTGGATCACCAAGTATATCAGCCACTACTCGTGTGAGATCACCAACTGTGAATTTGTCTAGAGGGGTTGCGTTGTTGAACACCTCATCATTTTTATACCATGTACTATCAGATTCGGGTTCATTGATAGAGTCAATTATATCATCAGAAATTGAGCCACTAGTGTTTTGCCTTTGTCGAGTTTGCCTTTCGGTTTGTTTTTGGTGTAGTGGCAATTCGTCAGAGTCACTAGGCTTGCCTCTTTTAGAACCGGTTTGTGGAAGATTGAAGGCCATTTTTGTTGTTTTGGTTTTGATTTGCCACAATGAATATGGTTATATGCACATACAAAATGATTTTGATCCACAAAATGTTATTAATCGACTTCTTAAAAGTCTTTAGTAAGGAACGATACAATTTTGGATACTGTAGCACTTATAATCACCACTTGTTGACCCTTTTGATGTTATTACCTAGAACACGTCTTTGTCATGCTACGCCATCTTTCTTTTTCATGGTGTTCTTGGTGAGTTGCAAATTTTTTTCCCAAGATATGTGGCACTATTGGAAGCTGTTTTCAGTTAATTTTCAAAATACAGGAGCTGACCATATTTTAGCACTCTGTTACTACATGAAAAACAGATAAATTATTTATTATCAGGAGTCAACTGAACCAGTTGACCTCAGATATCACACAGTTTCATTTTGTCTGTGTAACTTACTGTCCATACTTGTTCTTTCATAACGTTTTCGTTTGACTTGATAAGTAATTTTTTTCTTCACACAGGTTGCAGTTTTCTGATTACATTTGTACTCTGTTATGAATGTTCAAGAAGGGAATAACATTTTACTCTATTCCAATGAAAAACAATCTCGAAAATCCAACCAACTGGCAACTTCCATAATAACACTAATACAAGCAGTACAATATGGAGTCAAGTGTCATATTCCTAACTTGGTACACTACAAAGCATATTGTGTCTATACTATATATTACACATTAAAGGATTTTAAGAAAGTAAACAGATAATAGTGTATGCACATTGGCACTATATCTTCAAAGATAGCCATTTTGTTAATCATGTAACCAGAGTAGCCTCCCCTTCCACTAAAATATAAGAATCAATCTTATTGGTTGAAATATATATGAATGGAGGGCATGAATTGTAAAGTGTAAATGAAGCGAAGAGAGATACAAATGGATATGGGGAGTCTCAAGGGATATTATAAGTCCAGTGCAGGGCTAGAGTAGAAACTAATCTTTCATGAATAGACCGGTAGGTGTTTGCATTACACAAATCTCGAGAAATCCCAGAATTCACAATAGACAGATTATTCGGTCTAACTTATTCGGCATACACGCAAACAATTCCCCATTCACAATTTCACCATACACGCATGTCATACCATTTACTATATACCATACACGTTCCACCATTCCTCGTACACGTTTTACTACTTTAGCGCGAACGGGAAATATAACACTGTAAAGCACGATTATAACGTGTTTTGCATATCAAATAATTACCGGAAGTCAGTGTCCGTTATTTGCGTTCAAAAACCCACATTAAAGCCTCGAAATTAAACTTCCGATGAACTGTCTCATAGGTCAACAAGGATGACATCCGGCGACGAAGCAGACGATGCGAGATTTCTACAAGTTTCCAATCACGATACGAATCAATTTATTGATGAAATGAAAAACTATAACACCAAAAAACAAAAGTGATCTGAAAATATTATCAGAGTGGTTGCATGGGGACAATGAGCTGAGGGCATACCTGCAGCAAGATCACAGAACAATGAGAAATACGAGCCCGACAACTTAAATTGAATTCAATCGTCAGTCAGCAGATATCTAATGAAGACAGATAGCATGAATATTCTTCAAGATAAAGACATATATTCTTCTTTCTTCAACTAGAAAAGAAGTGATAAATAGATCATTTCATGGTATTTTCTATACTGGCCGATATCACCCCTCCTCCTGCCTCGCTGTCGGCCTTGATATGGGAGTCTCTGGCTGATACCAGGGACAATATGGAAAATGCCACGTAATAATAATATATATAGTTCTCTTTTTGTATTTGTTACAACAAATACATTATACATTATATTCAAACATCAGATGAGAGAATCAGATACATTCTTTAAACGTCACGTATATCTAATCTAATTTTATCTTTTCGTTATGAGTAATACTCCAAAATGATTTATTGCTAAAATATTATGAAAAATGTTGCACAACTATCCTCATAAACTGAATGGATTTGTGATAAAATAGCTTAATAAAATGGTTATATCCGCGGATTCTCTACGTAAAGAGTATTTCTTCAATCATCCACTTAAAACACATTCGACATTAGTTTTAAAAGGAAATAGTAAACCATTTGTTTCTTCTAGTACCTGACCAGGATATATCAGTAGAGTCCACGACAGGATAACTTCCACCAATTTTATGATTGTAATCAAAATTAAATGTTGGGTTTGATAATGTTACATTTCCATTCCCTATGAAATGTTATTATTATTATTTTATTTATTTTTTTGCTTTTTATTTATTCTGTTTATTTTATTTTCTTCTTATTAATTTTTTGCTATGCAGTTGATACTTCTATATTTGGTGTACTAGTATATGTTTTTTGCTTAATTGCTTCCGTTAGAGGAATTAAAAGAACATGTAATCTCATTGTCGTAGACCAGTTTTTGAATGTCATTAGTTAAGGGCATTGTACATCTAAGATTAGAAATAAGCCGACCAAGAAAGTAGTAAGGAATAACATTTACAAAAACCGTTACAATGTTTTGTCCCCAGGAAGTGTTTTATTTTTTATAAATATAAATTGTATTATTTTCCTGTTCTATTTCAAGATTCTTATTTGGAAGCCATAGTGTATTATGAGTTTTAACGTGGACTGACGTGATGTTAGTATTTCACCCCCAGTGGTAGCGTGGGATAAAATTTACAAATATCCTGCCAGCACATGTTAGAACTCACAAAAAGTCGTAAAATATCAGTAATCAAACTTGGAACAAATATAAACCACTATAAAATATTAACATGCAGATCCAGTTCAAAATTGAGTTGAATAGAATTACTGGTTTTATCTGGGCTATTTACAGGCATAGCATATTTTAACCAGGTTATAATTTTATGAAGTTGACTGAGAATGGACATTTTCTGTTGCTAGTTTTGTAATGGACATTTATTTCATATCCATCAGATTTTATTATTATATCATATGTGTTTGTGTAATTTCAGCATCTTCATGCTTCTTTGACATTGAAAGGGAAAAGCTAGAAATAACAAAAAAGATATTGACATTAGAGAAAGGAAAGGTTGAGGCCATAGAGGCTTTGGTGGACTTACAAAAGAAGAAATATAGTTTGGCTGAGACATGAGACAGTTTCACTGTGTTGTGTCACATATAATAACATTTATATGAAAATGTGTTTTTTAATTGTTTATGAATTGCACAAATATTTGAATAAGACGCTCTCTGATTCCTTGTCCATTTCCTACAATACTGTGTGGCCAGCATTCAGGAACAAATCTTCATCTGGTAAAAGCAGCTTGTCATCAGCATACTTGTTATTAAGTTTTAAAACTGCAGTCACATCAAATGTTGACCATTCTGGAGTGAACGGTAGGCAACCATCAGCTTTGCGTAAACATCTGTAGAAAGAAAAATAGTGTTTGAATGATTTTGATGAATTGAAAATCACTTCTAATGGTGGTACATAAGTAAATATATTGTCTTTTGTGGAATAAGAATTATTGGGAAATGCATGTTTATAGGACCTCAGATAATGTGTGTGATGTATTACGGTATGTTAATACCATGTGTCCATATTTTTATGTCTGTCCCCTCTATTTGAGACACCGTTCTCAGTTATTTAAAGATTTACAAAAGTTTATTGGCAATCTAACTGTTGATATTTTATTAAATGGTTCACCTGACTATTCCATTGAAGATAATACTACTATCATCAATGCAGTTCTTCGTTTCATTGATTATACAGGACGATTTGCATAGATTATTCGTTTCTACTTAAAAACCGTTAATATGAGTACTTTAGCTGTTGACAACTTAAAAAAAAATATTTAGCAATAATCCATACTCTGCTCCGAATTGCTTATGTATTGCTAGTTGCATATTAAATGTTAGTTTTTTAATTCATTTTTTCTATAATCATCAAATATATTTGAACATTAAACTAAAAATATTGATTGGTTCTTACATATTGAACTGCTATATATTTGATAAATAGTATTATGTTTAGTCTGGTAGGCTACTCTACCTATAGTGTATTCAGTTATGAAATTATATTTCTTTTATGACCCCTTAAATGAGCACCCTCCTGAAACCACATAAAAAAATAGAGGCAAATTTTTGCTCTGTTCGTTCTACAAATAATAACAAGCATTATTGTCGTTAAGGGCATTTATTGTAAAATGCCAAACATTTTTAATAAAAAAAAACAACTATAAAAGTACCAAAAAAACATATATAAAAGTGACTAGATAAACAATGCAAAATACTGAATTGGTACATTCATAACATAAAAACTACTACACTAAATCCACTTAGTAAAAAGAGCGAAGGTGGGGCATACAAATCGCCACAAAGCTACTTCAACATACAATAAGTTGAAGAAGCTGCCCCAGCCAAAAATATGCCTCGTTCAAACAAAGCAAAACCTAATTGTTTTGTATATTGTTCCATCTTGTTATTGGAGAGGATCTGTATAGGCTTTGCCTGTTATCCAATCCATGATTCATTATCAATAAAATATTTGAAATGAAATTAAATGAAATGTGTCCATATGTCGTACGATAAGTATACTGTGTCTACACTTGCCCCGATGTTCAGAGTTGATTTACTGTGGTTCACGAAGCAGTTTATTTGTACCTTCTCTAATCCGATAATTTTTGTAAAATTTGTAAATTTTTATCTTTCTCTAACCAATGCTTGTTTTAATAGTTTCAAATGTATTGTGTTTTATTTGACCTCAATATTTTCGCAAAAAAGGCATTTGTCTTTAAATTGATATTACCTGAACCTAGACTTACATACTCCAAAAGCCCTACATTTTGTATCAACAACAACTCTTGTTTTGGTGTGAGTCCTCTTATAACTTTGCTCAGCAGGTGTACTTGGGTTGAACTTCAACTTAGGTGTCATTAAGAATTTCTTCAGTGGATAGCCAGAGTCGCCCAACAACCAACCATCTACTCCAGTGTTCCCTTAATGATACTTCAGCTTAGAGTTATTAAAAAGAAAGGCATCATGTACTGACCCTGGCAATTTTACCACTATATTGATGAATCTAAAATAGAAGTATAGGGTTTTTCAAATTTTAATATGTATAAAGATAAGGATTTAATATACGTAGTGTATAATGTCAAAAATATTTTTTGTGAATGTGTGACGTAAAAGTATTTTTGACATTGAGTTTGTAATTTGAATACTTCAAAGGACTCATAGTTATAGATGGAGATGGTTCACAAGATATATTAGATACCCTCCTAACTGAATTTAGTACTGTGTTGACTACTATTTTACCTATTTTGTTCCAGTATTGTTATAAATGCTGTTATAGTTTTATATATAGTCGGTAAAAAGCTCATGAGAGCTTGTGTTTATTGTTATACAAAAACCGAATTCAAATAAAGTTTTCTTATATTATCTAATAGTGACAACCGGAACCTTTGAACTGTAATTAAAGCGAGAGGTTTGGGGCCGTAATATCTGATTCAATCCACCATTTCTTTAGAAATGCCCGTACCAAGTCAGGGCCATTGCGGTTTTCCCAGTTTTCCGGTTGTTGACTGATTTTGTCTGTTTATTGATTTTATGAGTTTTGACTTCGCCTTTATAAGATTGCTCGGTGTTCGGTAATTTTGTTATTACCCTTATGATGGTAGTTTAATTGGATTAACTNTATATATTTTGTTCCAGTATTGTTATAAATGCTGTTATAGTTTTCTTTATAGTCGGTAAAAAGCTCCTGAGAACTTGTGTTTATTGTTATACAAAAATCGAATTCAAATAAAGTTCTCTTATCTTATCTAATAGTGACAACCGGAACCTTTAAACTGTAATTAAAGCAAGAGGTTTGGCGCCGTAAAATCTGATTCAATCCACCATTTCTTTAGAAATGCCCGTACCAAGTCAGGGCCATTGCGGTTTTCCCAGTTTTCCGGTTGTTGACTGATTTTGTCTGTTTATTGATTTTATGAGTTTTGACTTCGCATTTATAAGATTGCTCGGTGTTCGGTAATTTTGTTATTACCCTTATGATGGTAGTTTAAGTTCTCATTCACTGATTGGTGTTCATTTGTTACGACATAGTAATTAGTTTCATAGGAAGTATGTCTAAAATGGTTGACGTTCTTTGTATTTTGCATATTTCTGGCTTCGTTTATTATCTAGATTGTGATAGTTTTGATGTATAGTACTTGCCTTATAAAGTTCCAAGAAACATACTGACTAATCATACATTCTCTCAAAACTAAACAAAATAGTCCGTGGGCTAGCATAACCCCCATATTTTTTTAAGTCATCCTATATATCCTCTTGAAGAAAAAACATGTTAACATTCAAAGTTTTGGGACTAGCTTGCCGTTTGAGGCAAATATTTATACCCTGTTGCAGCTTTTTGAGGATTTTCTTGATTTTTTTTTTAAGTTTTGTCTTTGCGAGCATTAAATGTATACTAAACAGTCTTAAAAGTATATCAAATTAAAGCTTATAGTATTACCTTTCAATTGAATGCAACATATATACACTTTTGGCTATCAAATATTGTGAGACGTGAAAAACCTACCCGTCCCCTTTCCTGAAATGATAAAAAAAGAAGACATTTTTTCCCTTAAAAGTTTAGATAAAAAAATATTTCGTACTAAACTGCGATCTTTTTTTATACTAAACCAAACAAATGTATTACTTTTAATAAATCAAGCACTAGTAATCCTTTATGAAGTGATTTTTGTGGTCAAAATACTTAAAAAATTGGATATTTTCAATTTTGCAGATTTTCACAGGATTCTGCTTATATCTTAATTTTACTAATAAAATAAAGGATACCGCATCATAATGACGGCTGAATTTTGTATCTGGGTACTATAACAATGTACAAAGGGAATAATTATGTTCCTTCTACCTACTGATTAACAAAAAATAGCAACATATTAGCCCTACCCCTCTAAAAAAAAACACGTAAAATTTGATCAAACTCGGTTTATTTCTTTCGAAACATGGTCGGGCAGGGTAAAATTTGTATTTGTAAGATCTGTCAATTCTTTATTTAAACAAAACATATGAGCATCATCTAAGAGTATTTAAATTCTACCAATGTCAGAAAATATGAAAAATGGGTCATTTCTGATTTTCAGAATTTCTACAGAATATTCCTTATTGGCAAGGTTAAGCTGCTTTATTGGAATTTTTGTCCAATCAATATAGTTTTATCTGAATGCTGAATGTATTAGCATTTATTTTAAAAGCCATTAACCCTCATATATGCATATTATGATGCCCATTTTAGCCAAATTCTACCCCTTCCTCTACTTGAAAACTGGGACAAATTTACATGATATACTTGATATTTCCATATTTCAGTTTAATTCTTCAACAAATGACCTGAGCAGTGAGTATTGCAAACGGCCAAACAGTATTGAAAATTGGCGAAACAGTTCTCACTAGTCTTCATCTTCATCATCAATCAACGAGTATAAAACATCGTCGAATTCATCACTTTCATCGCTTTCTGTCAAACCTGCAATATTTTCCTCGACTAAAACGTCGGCGGGATGTTGTGGAATGAAAGCACTAGACACCCATTTTGATTCAATCATCACACTGCCAACCATTGTCATGATTAGGCTCCGGATATACTGGTTTTGCAATTTGGGCTCTTTTACAAATTCCTACCTGATAGTTAACTCTTTTCAGATGTTCTCTGACAGTTTCTGCATGGAGGTAATACATTTAGATCAATATTTATTGAGGCATCAAACGTTTCACCCGTTAAACAGCACATTCCTCTGATCTTATTATAGCGCAAATCATTCACACAGAAGATCTCTTTACCGCCATACAAGCAGGTAAAAGCAGAAACAAATCCTCTGAAATTCGCCAGGAATCTCCAATTTGTGCAAGAGCACTTTAGAATTGGAGTGACTTTGTAATGTCTTAATTCGCTTGACTTTTCCAATCCCCTTAAATGCGCTCGTTGTATCACAGCGTGTGAACGCGTGCAGGCCTAAAAGTGATGTACACAATTCATGTTGGTACTGCTGTGCTAATTTGGTGATATCTATCAACCTTTTCTTATATCCAGTTCCAGTATCAAAGAGAATTGTCACTCCTTGTAATTCCAAAGTGTAGTGGAGGAGGATAATGTATATATCGGTATCCGGACTACGAATTCTAATACAAAAAAAAAATTCTGTATCCTTGTTGTTTTCCAAGGAACAACTCGTGAATCTGTTTCTTCCTGTGTCGATTCAATTGATTTAATATCTGTGCGACATACGGTGGTACCATCATAACTTGTAATTTGAAAGGCATGCCCATCAGAAACGGTTATTACGTTCTTGCCCAACAGCTTAAGGGCGAAATTATCCGTGCTTCAAACAGGACAAAGAAGTTCAATGAGCTGTTTTTTGTTTTCTTCATTGGCAAGGAAGGTCATCCAGTCTGGTGGCTTTTTCGTATTTTCACCAGTAACAATCTGTTTTTCACCGCAACCTCTGCGTTGTCGTTCCATAGACTTTATGGAGTTTTCTAGATACATGTCTGTGCTAAAGATAATATCCGACTTTCTGACTACAATATCAAAGTCTAGCACAGATGTCTCTGAAATTGGGTGGCAAATCTTTCAGATAATAAAAAGCCGCAATGCCATCCTCTATTACTAGCGTCCTATCATCAGGAGGTGGAATATCCTCCACATCTTTAGTCAAAAAGTGATAGCCTTTGGATTTATCTGTCGTGTTCAGAAAACCATCGGAAGTCGCAATACAATATGGAACTGAAGTGAGGGGATATGCTAGAAGTTCCTTCAAATCAATCCTGCGATCATCACATTGTGAACGAACAAGAAGCTGAAATGCAATGTTAGTTTATTGACGATATTCGATAATTTTGTTTTGAGATGACTTGATTGTCGTTTTCTTTGCCAACTCAGACAACGTTTTCAAATTTAATCGTTTGATCGGATCAAAGAACCTCTCATGCTTCTCCAAGCGTTCTGAAATGAAATCAACTTCAGCGTCAGCACTCAATGCTTCTGCAAGTATAACGTCGCGTTCAATCTCTGAGGTAGCAGACGCACCAGATGAAATACAGTACAACTTGTCTTTTTGTTCCATTTCGAATGGATTGATGAAACCAACAATTGCTTCAGCAACTTTTACGTAATTTGCCTCACCCCTTTCTTTCTCAGTTCTGCGCAGATCACGATGTTTCTTTGCGTCAGAATCGTCCGTCAACATATCAACCATGGCTAAAGCTCCCTTTACAAACTCACGGAGTAGGCTCGAAATGTCTGGTCATTATTGATACTTTGTAACTGCGATATTACATGTAATCACATTTTGTTCAACGAATATCGTAGTTTTAGTTGCAATATTGAATAACGCTTCCTTCAAGTGAATGGCACGTATTCCTTTCTTTCGCGACAAATACAGTAATATATGTATCAATTGGAGTTGTACATTCTTGTTCGCCGGTGTAACAATAGAACCTCATGATTCGTTTGTTTTCCGTTGTTTTGGATGATGCAACCAAAGACTAGATCTTTTTCGTTTTTGTATTGGGCTTTCTGCAAAAGATAGAACATTTTATTGAATATTTGGTACAAGTTCTTTGGTTTAAAAGGAATCGGTGCCAAAATGCTTGATCATTTTCGTTGACAATTTTTACTATAAAAAGTGATTTAATGCCTATTTTAGCTATAAAACATTGAACATACACATATCGTAGACGAAACATGTATTGTATTGAAAGAATAACACACTTACGTAGCCCAATCAATTACATTTGGCTTATTTTTACCACATATTTGCTCCAACAACAAAGGCACTCTTCAAATTTTTCATGATCTTAAAGAAAACTGTAGGATTACTATTGAATTCAGTGACAAAGTTGATTCAATTAAGTATTCTACTGTTGCGTAAAAGATAGTATTGGGAGGATTCTACCTATGTTCTTGGTCTTTTTCCATCTTGTTTGGTCGAACATCCTTTCAGATGTGCCGTAATTTTCAAAAGGAGTCATTGTAATAACTGAAAGTAACCGAATAACGCCGATATTTATCGAAAGGAATTGATTTGATCCTACACCGTGAAACTCTACTTTTTCATGGGATGCTCGCACCCATCTTTGATATGCGTCATAATTACTAAGCAAACCAGACAAACCTGCACTGCCACCTCCATGTGATTTAGAGTGCTTCATAAAAGTTTCCTCTATAGTTTTATCAACTAAACATCTATTTCCTGGAACGAAAGATCTTGCCACGCTGATGGCGCCCCTTTTTAATAAATATGTTGCACCAGGATAGGATATTTCTATGTTTGCCAAAAACACTGAGAAAAACGTCAGATATCGAGCATAGTTTTGCCCTCCAAAACTGAAAAGAAGATCACACACCAGCAACAGACACCTGGCATAAAGAAGGAAGTTGTTAGTTTTAACAGCTTTAGTCGGTTGTATAATGAGCGAGATGTGATCCATGTATGACACCCAAAGCTGTGCCGTCTTTCAAAGATATCCTTTGCGCGCGTCATGTCGTAACTTGGCATAAGCATCAATATAGGATGAGATGTCTTCATTGTTCAATGCTGACTCAAATGAAGCGTTATCTGGTTAATCGACAAGAGTCTTTAGTAATTCGAAAGAATCATCTGGAAGACCCATCATTGGCCTTTTTTCGCCTATAGAAAAACAATACCCCCAAAAGAAGTCTCTCTAAAGCCTCTAGAAATATTTTGTGACATTGCATTGCTCTGCTATAATGTTTTCCCGTCATTACACCCGTAACAGATCCCGATCAAATCAAACATGCTTTTAACAAAATAGCTGACAATCCAGTTCCTTCCATTTTCTTTCCGATCATCTTGAAGTACGCGCACACAACATGGAATGTTCCAATCATAATGATATGATCCTCAAACTTTATAAGTTAGTTCCAAATGATTGGGTATGCTGTCATGAATACGCCTGATCAAAAGTTGTTACCACATACTTTTGTCCTACCTCCCATGCTCCTTGTTCTGAATAAAGAAGGCATTCCTGGACTGCCTTGCTATCTGTATTGGGTTGGTTTATAAATGGAAAGCAATCTATTATCATAAGTCTTGATGGTTATTCTCCTAGTACTGACCAACATCCAGCCAGTCCAGGTAACTCCTGCTCTAAATAGGAACTAAGATACCTTGCCATAACCCACAAAAAATCCTTCTTACATTCAAGCTCAAACAAACCTTCCGTTCCAGACATTTCTGTCTTCTCGACTTCATAAGTAGGACTCCTCTCTCCATGGGTCAATAAGGGTAATAACACAATTACCGAACACAGAGCATTCTTCCAAAGGGAAATTCAAAACTCATAAATCAATTAATAGACAAAATCAGTCAACAACCGGGAAACTGGGAAACCGCAATGGCCCTGACTTGGTACAGGTATTTCTAAAGAAATGGTGGATTGAATCAGATTTTACGGCGCCAACCTCTCGCTTCCATTACGGTTGTCACTAAAACAGCATTTATAACAATACTGGAAAAAAATGGGTAAAATAGTAGTCAAACAGTACTAAATTCAGTTAGGAGGGTATCCAATATAACTCGTGACCCATCACCATCAATAACTATGAGTCCTTTGAAGTATTTTAATTACGACAGTATAAATTTCAAAACCATTTTTACGTCACACATTCACAAAAAATACTTTTGACATTGTAAACCACGTATACCAAATCCTTATCTTTATACATTTTCACTATATGAAAATGCATCTTTTACCATTGTATCTGCAGAGACAGAATATATTTCGACAAGATCTTGATATCGGAATATAAACTTTTTAAGAGATCGAATAAGGCGAAACTTTTTATAGCCCTGGTCCAGTAGCCCGTTTTTCAGAGAGAGATGACGCTTCAAGAAATCAGAAAAATTGCTACTGGCTCTTGCATAACGAATCAATTGCGAGATGTAAACACCATATGCAGGAGAAGCTGGTATATTGCTGCACATACTAGGACAATTTATGATTTTAAAATTGAAGTCTCGTTTATCATAAATTTTAGTACTGAGTTGACCACTGTCGTCAAATTCGAGGTACAAGTCCAAAAATTATGCTAACGAAGCTGTATCTGTGGTCTCTTTAATTTCCAGCTCTGGAGGATATATCAATGGAAGACATTCTGCAAATCAAGAATTATTGATAGATAAAACGTCATCAATATACCTGTATGTAGGCTCTAGCTTCATGAATTTTCTTATCTTTAACAAGTTTTTGAAGAAACTCCGACTCATATGAGTATAAAAATAAATCGGCTAGAAGAGGCGCACAATTCGTACCCATTGGCATGCCGACGACCTGCTGCAAGAGTGTCCCTCCAAAGGAGACAAATATGTTATCTATGAGGAATTCCAGCATACTGATCACTTGTTCCTCGTAGTAGCATATTTTACCTTTTTGAATTTTGTTAGAAAAATATGTGGAATTGTAACCTAACACAACAAATTTTGAGCCATCGTTTCTATGACTGAAAGCTTTGTGGATTGTTTCTTTTAAGCGGGTTTTTAATTTGTCATGCGGTAGGGTGGTATATAGAGTTGAAAAATCAAAAGTTTTGATGTAGGATACTTGAAAGAAAGATCTTGATTTGAGGTTATCCAAAAGATCTTTCGAGTTTTTCAAAATCCACATGTGATTAACAGTTTTACAATATTTCTGTTGTCCCTCTTTTACTGCAGACATAATCTTTGTTAGGTGAATAGACAATTCTTTCGTCGAACAAGTTGATGATCCCGCTATGTACCTTTCTTTGTATGGTGTGTTATGGAGTTTAGATATCCAATACAAATAGGGTATGTCCTCAGACTCTTTACCAGAGGGAATGTTTAAAGAGATCATGAAGGATCTGTGGTTAGCTAGGATTTCATCTTTGTCGAACGAAGTTGGTTTGTATGTGGTATTAACAGAGGTGTTGTTATTTATGCCCAATTCCTTGATTAGGCATTCGTAGTAATATGATTTACATACAAACACGATGTTGTTGGAAGCCTTGTCCGCAGGAACTATAATATATTTGTCATGAAGAGAGGAAAGACACTTAGCAGCTTCTTGGTCTTTAAATACAGACTTAGGTCGACTATTAACAACATTTTTGAGTTTGTGAATCCGACCTTGTACTAGAGACCTAATTGTTCTAACCCAGTCTGACAAGGACTCTAGCTCAGGATCTTGGCCTTCTTCTCTCTTTATCCACCCTCTGGCATCTGGCATAATCTTCACAGCATCCATAATTATCTTGAAATTATGTTTCCAATTGATGTGTTGAGGTTCTCTGAATTTAGGACCATGAGAAATCAGTGATTACATGTCCAGATGGGTTATATTGAAAAGGAGAGTGGGAGCAGTCACAAGTCAGAGGGTTATTGGGGTACTCTTCTATGTTAATATCTTGCAATGCTTCTTTGTAGTTGAAAATTTTACGGCCAATGCTGTTAGTGTAGCTATATGAGACATTGGGAACATATTGATATCAGTCAGGAAGAACTTCCTGCGTTTCAAGTTTCAATGATCTAATACCACTCTTGTGAACAACTGGAATGCTAGGCATATCACCCTCTATCTCTGCTGGACAAGAAAAATCTTGTAACATAATTCCATGTGAGGTGTGTACAGAAGCCATCCCGCAAAGATCATTTAACAACTGATCAAATAAGAGTAATAACAAAATTACCGAACACAGAGCAATCTGCCAAAGGGAAATTCAAAACTCATAAATCAATAAACAGACAAAACCCGTCAACAACCGGGAAACTGGAAAATTGCAATGGTCCTGACTTGGTACAGGCATTTCTAAAGAAATGGTGGATTGAATAAGATTTTACGGCGTCAACCTCTCGCTTCCATTACGGTTCAAAGGTTCCCGTTGTCACTAAAACAGTATTTACAACAATACTGGAAAAAAGTCTGAATGGAACATTTGGATTTCTAACATTTGGGGTGACAATAAAGTGGATGTTGTTTCAACTGCTATGGCAATAGAAGTCTCAAATTCCAGGGAAAATGAGTACGTTTCTGAGTGACCGAGCCTATTTAGAGGTGTTGTGATCTCAGCACTTCGAACCCAGGGACGACGTGCCATGCACGAGAGAATGTGATTTGGCAATTTCCAGCTTCCATGCGTTACTGCTCTACATATATCCTTCCCAATGGAATTAACTAAACGGGCAACTTTTGGAGTTGTAACCTGGGTTTATTTCAGTAAGAAATTGATCTAGCTTTTCTGACAAAGAAAAATTCAGATCGTTCAGGTATTTTGCTGTCGGGAACCATGACAAACTGCTTCCTTCACTCTCGAACATATCGTTAATTTCCTGTCTGAGAAGAGAAGCGGTATTACAAATTTTGTCCGCACTACCAAGGTCATAGACACATCTAATGGCAGATTCTAAATCAATATCAGAACTGGCTATCAGGTAAGACTCAAATTTCCCGTGGGTCTCCATCTTTATAAACATGATCTTTTTTCTATAAGTTTTTTCCAAATTAACCTTGAGATTTTCGCTTCTATAATTCGGCTTTGTAAACTCCGTTTCTGCTAATTGTAGAGACATATATTTTCCTGGGTTAATTCAATTTAACAACTGATTTGGCTAAAATAACGAATCGTTCAATGAACGATTTCACTATAACGAAAGCCTCTCTGTGCGCCTTCTCAGTGTGACTTTGTCGCTCTTTGGAATCTTCATCTTTAGTTCTCCATTTCTCAGGGTTTTGGCAGTACTTATTCATGCAAGATGGATGGTACTGCGCTTCACAGGTCAACACCTCTTATTCTAGTGAGCAGATGCTCGTCATGCTTTTCCTGTGCAATTCTTTGGACCATCATATTCAAACCGAACGGTTCCTTCTGTCATCCAACTTTAACTTTCTTTCTCCCTTCCTTTTCACACAATATACAGTCTGGTCTGAATATTATTTTGTCAAGATCAAGAGACCTACGGCGTCTATTTAAAAAACACTACTGCCTGCAATGGATGGTGGCGGTGCTGGCAAGCGACCCAGGTTCATTGTGAACTTCTGGTAGTAATCCACAGGCACTTGTTTCTATCAATGGGTATCGACTATCAATGTATAATAAAAGAAGGTAGCTGACTCGGAAATATACCCCTCCGCTTCAAACACAATTTATACCATGTTCTTCACGATTTCGTACGCTTTCTGCGTGTCTCGCGCTTCTACATATATTATTCTTTCAAAATATGTCAACAAAGTTTATCTCCTTACG
>MJUT01050917.1:649651-661695 GCA_002080005.1 Gigantidas platifrons | reverse complement strand
ATTTGGTAATTGAACAGGCGCTTATGAGAAGCATCAAGTCCATAGGAGGTTTAACACGAGGCAGAGGCTTAACCGAAACTCAAAGAGCTCAGTGGTTACTGAGCATGCCACATTGTGCGGAAATGAATCAAGCTATGCAAAAACTAACTGATGTAAATTATCAAACCAGTGAACAGCATAAAGAAATGGGAAGAGCTAGAACAGAACATGATCACAAAGATGCATTCTTAGAGTTCTTGAATGAAAGGAATCCCTTTACACTAGGAACAAATTTGCGGAATATTGAAACTGGAGTAATAGCAGATGGAAAAGTAGATGTCGATAGATCAGTAGAAATTGGAAACAATATTTTACGGTCAATGGAAGGACAACATATAGACGATTATGTATTCAAGAAAAATAAACAAGTGGTAAAGTTAGCTAGCAGGACAAATCTGAAAGTTGATGGTGATGAAATATCTGTTGATCCGCAATTACTGTTCCAACGACTATTGTCAGCAGCAAGTGGCATGTTTCCTGATTTGTCTGAAATATTCCGGTACGAACTTTGTAATAACCCTGCTGCTTTGTTTGAACCGTCGGAAATGATGAGACAAGCTCAAAAAGCTAACCTTGCAGATACTATTTGGAACGTATGTGATTGTTCAGCAGCTGACGTCGTCATACAAGATAATACTAGACATGTCATTGACGGTGGATCTTTGATTCAACGTATTCCATGGAAATAAAGGTGCAACCTTCGGACAAATTTGTCAAATGTACCTTGATTATTTGACAAAAAGATATGCACATCCAGTTGTTGTATTTGATGGTTACTCCTCGGAGCCAAGCACTAAAGATCACACACATAGTAGAAGAACCAAAGGCATAGAGGGTACAAAGATTGAATTTAGGAAAAACACACCATTCAAGAGTAAAAAAGAAAATTTTCTCTGCAATAATGAAAATAAACAAGCATTCATCAACATGCTTAGTGAATTTCTTGTCAGTAATGGTATAAGGACTGAACATACTGAAGCAGATGCTGATGTTATGATTGCAAAAACGGGTATTGCCTTGGCGGAAAATTATCCAACTATTATAATTGGTGAGGACACGGATGTTTTAGTACTTCTTCTATTTCATTCAAGTACAAATACGACGCTACACTACAAATCGGATCAAAGCAATCGCCGTGATAATACTTTGAAGGTGTGGGACATTTCTAAAACAAAGAAGGTGTTAGGAGATCAGCTTTGTCATGTGTTACCAGTAATACACGCAATTACTGATTGTGACACGACATCAAGGTTATTTGGTATCTGGAAAGGTCTAGTACTGAAAAAAAGTAATGGGAAATCAGGATCTGATAGAAATAGCTGGAAAGGTTTTCGATGTGGATTCATCTGATGTTGTAACAAAGTTTGGAATCCAGCTCCTTATTCGAATGTATGGCGGCTTCGAGTTTGAAAATCTTGATATCATGCGTTACAGGAAGTTTGCAAGTAAAGTTGTATCGAATTCTGTCAGTTTCTTGCAAGTTCAAACCTTGCCACCAACTACGGCTGCAGCAGAACAGCACTGTAAGCGAACTTTCTACCATGTCATTGAATGGACAAAACGTGATGAGGACTATGTCAAATGGTAAATTAGTTCCTGTAAGAACTCGTCTCCCTGCTGCTCCGGATCAGTTAATAAATGTCATCCGTTGCAAGTGCAGATCTAATTGTGACAATCGTTGTTCCTGTCGAAAACATGGTCTCCAATGTACTACAGCTTGTACCGACTGCAGGGGTCGTAGTTGCTCAAATGTCGAACAAGTTCAAGCTGAAGAGGACCAAAATGATTTGGAATAACTTTAACAGGGCACATGGATATTTATTTGAAATGTCTTATATTAATTCATATGTCATAACATTTATAAGCTCAGAATGCGTACTTAGAAATAATGTTGGTTCAAGTACAACATTTCTTATTATTTAGTTGTAGCAAGGATTTTGATTAATATATTTTGTTTACGGAATGGTTGCATGATAATATCCTGATTTTCATGTATGTTGATAATGTCAAATTATCGCGATTTCCCCTATTCTTATTAAATACTAGTATACAAATAAGATGTTGATGAAAATCGTTCTTCTTCTTTTGAAATTACAAAAGATCATATATCTCTTTTACGCTTTATGTTGACAGGCATGGACAAAAATTAAATTCCCAGTTTTTAGCGATTTTTTCAGAAAAAATCCAGTTTTTCCCCAAAATTGTGGGCTTCCGCTAGTATCTACTCCCTACATGTTTTATATTGTTTCATCCTACCCACGTTTTTTCATATGCTATATTTCTACTAAGCATATTTCATGAGAAATAAAAATATTTGAAGTTTTCCAGTTTTCCGCGATTTTTTGTAGACAAATCGATGTTTTATCCCAAAATGACAGTTTTCCCATACTCAGCTCAATGCCGATTTTTCATATTTGTTTCTACCGGGGTTACTGTGCTTAAAAAAGTTAAAATGATTTCTGTTGCAATTTTTTTTTAGGTTCAGCTGTATATTCGATAGATTGACTGGACTACAAGCAAGAATATATTTTTTAGACTGGGTTTTATTATTCTCCAGAAAATTAATTCACTATTTTAAGAAAACCGGAAGTTGTGTCTATTGAGACGAGGGTACCTTGGAAAAAATGACATTTTTACTGGTAAGATTGCTATTTTTAGAGAGAGAACCGTAAGGAGATAAATTTTGTTGACATATTTTGAAAGAATAATATATGTAGAAGGGATAGACACGCGGAAAGCGTACGAAATCGCGAAGAACATGGTATAAATTATGTTTGAAGCGGAGGGGGTATATTTCCGAGTCGGCTACCTTCTTTTATTATACATTGATAGTCGACCCCCATTGATAGAAACAAGTGCCAGTGTAGTAATCCCTGTGATAACCCAATCCCTCAGAAAAAGTAGACGGGATTTGGACACAGACACTCACTATCATAAGAGCTTCTGTTGTGCTTTCAAGACGTCGGCGCTAATCAACCGAACATGATACCAAATTTTCATTGTTCGATTATGCGCAACAGGAAATCGATCACGTTACGATAAACGTATCGGCGACCTCCCTAGCTGTGTATTAAATATATTGCAGAATTCCCCTGTTGTGCTTTTCTCTATTTCCTTGAACTCATTTTATATTAATATCAAACTAATTTGGTATTAAACAAACACTCGAAAACTTTAAGTCAAAGACTTCTGTGCAAGTATCTGAAACCAGAACTTCACGGATAATGTCGGTGACGGAAGAACGCCAAAACGAATGTTTTGTTCTTTATAATCTTGATCTGCGTAAATTTATTAAATACAGTTAACTGGACTATAAAATGGGGCAATATTGTGAAATTAATTAATTTAATGTTTCTTCCGTGTTGTTTAAGAACATTTATCTAAATTAACAAAAGGCAAAACTGTAAATTTGTCCTTATCTATACTGATGAGAAAATATTATATGATTTTCGGCAGGGTAAGGGGCAATTTTTCGCCGCTAGAAGCCCTATACGGGGATGTACTAGAACACATTTTATTTTAAAATGTCTCCATAGCATAACTGCACACGATAATTTGTCAATTTATATTATGAAAAAGATATTACGCGCTTTGGACCGAATAGAGCTAACATCGTCAAAAATCATAATATTCCATTTTTCTGCAATATACACTACAAAACATGTTTTTTGATGATGTAATGGGTTTCATTTTCCGTAAATGCAATAGTTTTAATAAATTCAATATAAAAATATCATCAAAGTTGTGTAATATTTCGTCTATTCAAAACAAAAGGCGAACAATCTCGGTTTTTAAGCAATTTTATCAGGGGTAGGGATATATTTTTTGTCTCCTACGATTACTGAACTTCATAAAATATTAATAACTTGTATTAATTTGGGCGATACTATTATCAGCTATCCACCAAACCCCAGTTTTTATATTCTTATAGTTGTTCATAAGCTACAAGACCTCAGCAACAGTGAAGAATGAAAAAATGTGAAAATCCGGCAAAATTGTCGAAAGGATGTAAAAAAGGGCTAAAAAATGTAAGTTCGTCCAAAAATATATAATATATATAATGTTAGGCCTGAAAAAAATTATGTGTTTCCGGTAACGGGTCCAAAAAAAAATAGAGTAGGTAGGTAGGTGGTTTTTTTTTTTATCTTTCTTTTTTCTTTTTTTTAACAAAGCGATGTATGACATGTTCTTGTTGTAATTTCCACATGTCTAGAACCTTCTACATGTTCTGTGCATGTTTCAGGGCTGTTATGACTATTAATTAATTATACCTGTTTTCGTTTTTGGCAGCAGTATTCAGTTTGGGCTGAATAGTAACGAATAAACTCCGTGGGACGATGCAAGACACACACAATGCAAAAGCAAAAAAAGAAAAAAGCCAAGCAGGGAGCCCGGGTGGCTCAATGAGTTAGGTCGTTGGATCTAACAACTCATGCAAATTTATCACCAATACAGCGTGGGTTCCCGCCCGGCTTTGTAAATTACAAAAAGGGTGCAATCGACTAGCAACCGCAAGTGATAAAGTTTACCAGTTGCTTGCCCATGGTCGGTTGTTCTCTCCGGTTTCCTCCACCACTAAAACTGGTAGCCATGATATAGCTGAAATATTGTTGAAAGTGGCATTAAAACACAAAAAATCAATCAATCAATCAAAAGCCAAGCACACAATATTTCCAAAATATGTGTACATTTCAACTGAAACTAACACTAACAATTCAAACTTTCATAGTACAAACGTTCATGCTAAAAACCATAACTGTCAGATATTCACAGGATTAGGAAGTTTAAATTAAAATATAAACAGAACCATCAGCATTCTTGGAAAGTTGACCCTTAAATACAACGATTTTAGCACTAACATTTTGACAGATTTTGGTGTCTCAACATTTTGACTTGTGCACAACTGACAGAGACTACTATAGAAATATGAAAAGTCTCCATATCTACGGATAGGAACGTAAATAACGAATTTATCCCCGGCTATAGTAAAAAAAAAGGACATTTTGGACCCCGGCGGCCCACGTAAAAGTGACGTTTTCTTTGTTTTAGGAAAGAATAAGTAAGAAATATGAAAATTTCGAGTGTTCTTTATCCGGTGTAGGGTACTACCTTTGGTAGAACCCTACAGTTGATCAAAGTAACAGCTTTATATTCAATATATAGCCAACATTAACTAAATTTGATTTTGGAGTTTTTTACGTCATATTATCCCCGTTTTGAAAATTATAACAATATTTGATTGACTAAATTGCTAGTTTGCACCCGGAAATATGGCCTAGCAACACCCGGAAATATGGCTTTTCTATACCCGGGGTTTTAACCAATCAAAAGTTGTTTAAATTTTCAAACCGGGGATAACTGGTATTAACAAGCAGTGCATTTACACATATATATATGAAATGTTATTTGTGAAGAAATGGTATTCCAACACCAAAGTGTAAAGGTGACAATAATATCAAATATATTGTTTACAGACTACTCTAGAGATATGAAAGCTGTATAAAAAGTATAATATGTAAAAGTCAAACCTCAGAACTGAAAATGATATAAACAAACATAAATTAATACATGTTTTTTTTTCATCACAATATAATTTTTCTTTAACTTTGAAAGTGCCAATTGATATTCCTACCATAAAAAAGTTTTACATGTCATAGAACAAAAAATGTATTATTTTAAAGTAAAAATACAAATTTAAACTTCACAATTTTTAACCCAAAACATGTACATTTTTTATGATCTATATGACAATACTAGAATGTCAATTTAATACGACGGGTGCCACTAGTAGTGGAGCAGCAACTGCGTACCCTTCCGGAGCACCTGAGTTCATCCCCGGTTTTTAATGGGGTTCGNCTGAAAAATATCAGCCTGCTCGACAGAATATGAAGTTTGTGACTCGTTCGCTTCGCTCACTCGCCAACAAACTTCATATTCTGGCTCGGCAGGCTGATATTTTCGGTATCAATCAATTCACATCCAGATAACATATACATATATTGTTTACAGACTACTCTAGAGATATGAAAGCTGTATAAAAAGTATAATATGTAAAAGGCAAACCTCAGAACTGAAAATGATATAAACAAACATAAATTAATACATGTGTTTTTCATCAAAATATAATTTTTCTTTAACTTTGAAAGTGCCAATTGATATTCCTACCATAAAAACGTTTTACATGTCATAGAACAAAAAATGTATTATTTTAAAGTAAAAATACAAATTTAAACTTCACAATTGTTAACCCAAAACATGTACATTTTTTATGATCTATATGACAATACTAGAATGTCAATTTAATACGACGGGTGCCACTAGTAGTGGAGCAGCAACTGCGTACCCTTCCGGAGCACCTGAGTTCACCCCCGGTTTTTAATGGGGTTCGTGTTACTCGTTCTTTAGTTTTATATGTATGTTTTGTCGATCGTTGTTTGTCCTTTTGTGCTTTTTCTTTTGGCCATAGTATTTGTGTTGTCCGTTCTTCTTCGATATACGTATCTGATTGCCCCTTTGGTATCTTCAAACTCTTCATGATATCAGTTTTAATTAATATGAAAATTTGCTCTGTAGATAAAATATAACTTATCTATTAATAAAGCTCTAAATTTTAAATACCTGAATACTGTATGTGCCTTCAGTTTTCACAACACTTCTTGGAAAGTCCAGATTTTGCCTTTTAAACTCATCTACAAGACAGTTGAACAGATGGTCTTTCTGGTTCATTGAATCTTTTTTACCAGAGCTAAAAGGTGAAACATACATGTAGTAAATATTTCAGAAGAATCAGTGAAAGCAAACTTTACAAAGTTTATAGACATACAGCCAATGGTACATGTCTGACAGTCCGAGCTGGGCGCATAAAAAGCACAATATTTATGTTTGAATTCAAAATCTGTTTTATTGTCTTTTAAACTACGAGTACCAAGTTTACATATTGGTGTTGCCAGAAATCTGATACATGTTTCTGTACATACAAATGTAGTACTATGTTTGTGATTTTAATAATACTTCAAAAATGGATTTGATGTCGGACCAACTGTTGAACACACTTTAAAACGTACTGAAAACTTTGTAAATGGCAATTCAACACTTTTCAATACTCTTGTGACAAAAAAACCCATTGTATCTTGGAACCCAAAACAGAATTGTGCCAACTTATGCTCTGACATTTATACATGTACACTTTAATATTAAATACATGTAGTAAGTACCGATATAAATAATCCTGTCGGAAAATATATACTGAGCAGAAATTTTGGGGATATGAAGGCAGAAAGACACACAGATAAACAATGGGTGTATAAATACAATGTACATGTATAGTATGTGAGACACATTGAAACAAAATTATTCAACTGTTTGCTTGCCTGGCTTCACGGCTTGGGACGAGTACAATGTCAGCAGGGCTTTCAATATTTTTCAAGTACTTGACTATTTTCAGGCGGTACTTTTGATTAAAATTTGAACAATTTGCATGAATATCTTATAAAACACTGTTTAAAATCAGGAGGTGCCAAAGACCATTTTAGGCAGGTAGAAGTACTTGGTACCCACGTGCTGGTGCCACCCTTTTATATTGAAAGGCCTGTGTCGGGTTGAAATTTAATATAAAGATATCAAGACAGAATGTGCATTTGTATCTGGGAAGGGGGTAGTCTTTTTTTATATTAAATTAAAATTCCATCTGAAACTAAAATTTTGAATTATTGTAAGGGGAAACTATTTGATTCTTATTTTTTTTTAAATGCAGTTGTGGTTGGCCAGTTTCCCTTATGCTAGCAGACACATGCCACAACTACGATAATTTTAGATTGTTTGAACCTACCTTGAGGTTTTTTTCTTTACATGTTCTCTTCCACCCTCCATCAAAACTTCATCAGCATTTACTGCTTTCTTGGTTGCAGTCTTAGCCACTGTATCGACCATTTGCACTAATGCAGTCACCTCTGATTCACGAGAAGAGCGTTCAAAGCTGATAAGCTTGGTTCCAAAATTGTGTTTTATTTCTTCAACGCTTAAAGTTGACACTACTTCAAATTTTTCATTCTGTGCGCAGATATCGGACCCGACGGTACATTCGATTCTCAGATCTGACCCCTTAGGTAAGACTCCGTGTTCATCCTCAAAAATTTCATGCAATGTTATTCTATGTTCAACACATTTTACAATGTTCCTTTGATCCATGTGCTTACATTTCTTGAATTGAAGTGCAATTACTGAACTGGTTGAAACGGCCATGCTTATTACTCGTATACTAAATTTTGAGTCCGGTCCGGAAACGGAAATCGCGATCCGGATTTTGCGCGGATTTTTTTTTTTTTTATTTCTGCCAAAAAAAATTTGGGTCAGCGCCGAAAAAATAGGGTCGGTCGGGTTACCGGAAACACAGAATTTTTTTTTTAGGCCTTGGCATGTTTTTTTTCTCAAAAGGACAAAAACAAATTGGTAGTGTTCGAAAGGGGGTACATGGCCTGACAATTATATTATTTGTACTCGAATAAATACATTATATACCTCATCTTATGGTTCTTAACGGCCTGTATATTGAGGGAGTGGAACCCTTTCCTGCACACGTATTCATTTTCATTTTCTTTTGGTGGTATTATTGGAATGAGTGTACCACCGACTACGCTAAGAATATTGGTAAATTGTGCCATCGGGTAAAAATTAAGCCATCAAGGGCATTTTTAGTTAGCATGTGGTTTTGTCAAAATTTCTATCAGATATAATGTTTGTTTGATCTACTGCAACACCCACATTAATGAAATGTCATTGTTAGGTCAACTGAATTCTGGAGCTAGTAGCTTAGATATTTTAGAATAACAATATAGAACATTGTTCCACATTCAGATTGTTTATCTGACCCAGATATTCAAATATATTTGAAGCACGAATAAAATCGAAAGCTGTTGGATAGTAAGAAAACGTTGAGATTCTTTTTCACATGCAACAAATATGTTACTGACTTCTGGGTCAGCCTGTGCAGCTACATTGTTTTGTATATTAACCACAATATGCATAATGTAGTGTTTTCAAAAATAGGAAAAAAGTATATTCGAAGGACATCAGCTAGCCAAACCATCCTTTTTGAACTATTGTTTACCCCTAAAACAACATGAATTATATCCTTCCTTGTAAGAAATATTAGTCATCATTAGCGATTCGCAATATTGATGGAATTTAGGCATGTGTTTGTGTGCAATGTTTTTCTCGAGAGATGTGTTGTATAAAAGGTGACGGTTTAGAATTACGACGTGTTAATTTTATCACTGTCATCTTTGTAAGTCTGAAAAGGAAACAATTTTGTTTTAATTTAATTGCATTTATACGTGATTATTATCACGTTTATAGTAATCATATCATGTCTCTGCCCATAAAGGATCACGACTTTCTAGACAGTGGGTTATTGTTGGCTTTGTTAACAGTTATGATAGAGGTTTTATGGAATTTACTTGTGCAAAATTAAAACATGTCTCCGGGCTAATAAACTCTTAATTCCCATTTCACAGATCCGGATTCTTTATTTGATTTATGTACGTTTCTTTATCCGCCAATGTTTTTTGTTTAAGCAAAAACAAAATTAACAATACAAGTTCGGTGTAATTGCCAATGGCAAATTGTACGTATCAAACGGATTTAGTCGATATTGTTTGTAAGCTATATATAGCTAATATCGTACTGTTTTTCTGTTAATATTAGGTGATGAATAGAATGTTGCAGGTGTTTAATACCACTTCATCAGTATACCAGTTATATCATAGCGGTTTGCTTTGTTGGGGGAGTAAACTGGAATATTCTGAAGAAATAATTGACCTGACACAAGTCACTGATGGTCTTTTATCAAATAGTTTATCAAGTACAATTTGCCAATGCCGGCATACAGACTACAGCGCTTGAAACGTTTAGCATGACTACTTACGCCATATACGCAAACAATTCTCCATTTACAATTAAACCATACACGCATGTCGTCCCATTCATCGTACACATTTTACTGTAGGAGAAGACCTCGTAAGTACGTTGTACTTGTGTCCTATCCAATCTATCCAATTTGTTATTTTGTGACAAATAAAATACGTTTAAACTAAACGTTTTACTTTAGCGCGAACGGAAAAAAAGAACCAGCTTAAGCACGATTATAGTCAATTATCACATATTTTTTATCAAAATATTCGTTTTTTGCATGTCAAATAATAGCCGGAAGTCAGTGTCCGCTATTTGCCTTCTCATTCATTCTCAGATAATGGGGACATTTTAGAAAAACCAACATTGAAATAAAAATTTTGCGAACTTGTAATTTTTTCTCAAATGTATGATGAATAGGAAGTTCAAGCGGTTGATCTTAAATGTTAACCATAAAAAAGTACCAGAAGAAAGAAAGTGGGTCCCCTTATCACATAAACAGATACGTTACAATCTAGTTTTTAATGAAAAGGAAACCGTATTTGTCACTTAATGTTAGCTGCTTTAATTTCTTTATTCCTGAAATAATTCATAGCAATATCTAAATCCAATCAAAGTATTAAAGACCGATGATGAAGCTTTTAAACGTTAAAATATTTTTTTTTTAATAAAGCCCTAGATTGAAGCATACAGTTATTCAAAAATATGTTAATGGTTAGTTACTATGTAAGCAAATTGTACCAAAATATTACCCCTAAATACTTCTAATTACCAATGATTGCATTCTCTCTCTCTATAATTCATACTTCCTTTTTGTCGTATTAAAACTTTGCGCTTCACTGTAACATTAAAATGAACTGGCATCGCAAGTAACGTATCTTGTATGAAAACAACCAAATTGTCAATAAACCGAAGAAGTCACAGAAAATTGTAATACTTTTTTCGCTACTGTTGCAAATAAGATTTGAAGTGATTTTGTATATGATCCATCCACACATCCAAGTATTTTACAAATAAAAAATCAATCATGCACAAATACTCCTTTTGATTTAAAAAAAAAAAACAAGTATAACCAAGGTGGAAAAAATAATAAACAAACTAAACATTAAAAAGACTACTGGTGGAGATGGTATACCGGCTAAGGTAGTTTAGCAAAGTAAATCTACTATAGTGCCACAATTAACATCTTTAATAAATTTAACAATTGATACTGGTTTTTTTCCTGACAGACTCAAACAGGCACAGGTAACACCAATCCACAAGAAAAATGATCAACTAGACAAAGCAAATTACAGACCTGTTAGTGTCTTACCATTTTTTTCAAAATATATGAAAAAGTACTAGAGTTACAATTAGGGGATTTTTTTGAAATTATGTTTAACCCTTATCTATGTGCATTTCGACGTGGCCATGGTTGTCAAACCACACTGTTAAGGTTATTAGAAGACTGGCGTACGGCATTAAATAAAAATCATTATATAGCTGCCGTGTTAATGGATCTGTCAAATGCATTTGACTGCCTACCGCATGAAATTCTGCTTGACAAATTGTCAGCTTATGGTGTCTCAAATCATTCAGTTTTAATTTTTAAATCTTATTTGTCTAATAGGAAACAGCAAATAAAACTTAATAGTATACTTAGCAGCTGGGCTGACATCCATAAAAGGGTACCACAGGGATCTATCCTGTGACCCCTTTTCTTCAATGTATTTATAAACGACATATTTTATTTATAAAAAAATGGTTCATTGTACAATTACACAGACGATAACACCATCTTTCAGCCATCCGGATTACAACACCTTAATTTCTACTCTTGAATCAGAATATCTAGAGCTTATCAAATGGTTTAAAATAAACAAAATGCAAGCAAATCCTGATAAATATAAAGTTCTGGCCATAGGTAAAAAAAAACACATGAACAAAATCCATCTATACATATTCAAACTGCTGATCTCTGATGTAAAGCAACTGTTAAACTTCTTGGTGTTAACATAGGTTACCAAATAAATTTTGATACACATATAAGTAGAATATGCAGGAAGGCATCTCAACAACTGAACATTCTTAAAAAGAATTGGATCATATCTAAATAAATT
>MJUT01050917.1:569684-649341 GCA_002080005.1 Gigantidas platifrons | reverse complement strand
TAAATTTTGATACACATATAAGTAGAATATGCAGGAAGGCATCTCAACAACTGAACATTCTTAAAAAGAATTGGATCATATCTAAATAAATTAAGCAAGTTAACTATTTTTCACACATTTATTTTGAGTAATTTTTATTTTTGTACAGAACAAAACTCCAAAAAAACTAGAAAAAGTACAAGAACGGACACTGCGGTTTGTATACGAAGATTTTACAAGCACTTATGAAAAATTATTGGAAAAAGCTAAAATACCATCACTACACATTCGAAGACAAAGAAAAATGCAACTTATAAAATTATTAATAAACTTGCACCAGTATGTTTACATGACCTACTTAAAATAAAAGATTGCAAATATACTTTCAGATATAACAATATTTTGGACATACCACGTTTTAGAACAACAACCTATGGTAAGAAAAGCTTCAAGTTTGCTGCCGCTACCCTGTGGAATGACCTTCAGGACTGAAAACAGCTTTTCTCAATTCAAAAGATTAATTCAGTCTTGGAATGGCTCGGAGTGTCGTTTCTCAGCATGTAACTAAGTTTTATTATTTTTTCTTGTTGCTTCTCATTTTGATCTCCGCTAAATTCGTTGCTCTTGTTTGATTGCTAAATTTTCTGTGCCAAATTTGCATGAAATGTTTAATTTTTAGTTGAATGTTTTATGCCATTTGCTGCTTGTTTTTAGTATGTGCTTTTTTCTTTATTTGTGCTGATTAGTGCTTTTATTTGCTAAATTTGCATGAAATGCTTAAATTTTTAGTTGTATGTGACATGTCATTTACTGCTTATTTTTGTATGTGCTTTTTTATGTTCATTTTCTTTCTTATTAGTGGTTATTGGTGCTTTTATCTATGCTTAATTTGCTTGAAATGCTTAAATTTTATATGTATGTCATGTCATGTCTTAACCTTTGCATGCTCTTATTGTTTTAATGTTATGTTTGTATTCGGTGAAAAGCTCTTGAGAGCTTATGTTATTTATTATGTATGTACCGAATCAAAATAAAGCTTTCATTATCATTAATTATTATCTGTTTATAAATATGTGGAAATATGAAAAAAAAACTCTCTATTATGTCATTATTTATATAGACGTAATTTTTTGTTATTAAACTATGAACATATTAACTTTAAAATGTGAAAAAACGCATTGAACTCTAAAAACTTGAGAAACAAATTCTGTAACAATACGACAGTTCGGAGTTAGTGGAAGAGTTATGTCCCGTGTCTAGCTCCTTCCCGTTAAGAATACATAAGGTGTACATCCGGGTCTCATTTCTGGACACTCTTTTTAAATGGCTGCCGCCCTTTNATTATCAGCAGAGAAAAAAACTTTCCCTTATATACCTTACTGGGTAGCGGTTGCGTGTTAATTTCATATTCTATGTTATCACTGATCATTGCCTGGCTAGGTTAGGATTATTCATCAGAAGCGGAAACTGCAGATAACGAAACTTTGCTATATTGTGCAGTATCGCCGCATCGGATGTCATGACAATGTTCAAATTTAGTTACCGTAGATGACACTGAACATTTCAGGTGTAAAATTACCTGCTTTATGAAACAAAATTTTGAGCAGACTATATTTAATGAAAATGATTGACATTTTATGATTTTAGTTGTTTTCACGAAGGTATTTTCCCTGTGGCCTGTATCAATGTTAGATTTACAATAACATAATATATAGACAAACCAATTATTATTTGTCATATTAGAAAAAATACATAAATAGCTGTGGGTATTATTTTTTTAAATATTTTCCTGCATCAATGCATCGATTGACAGCTGAAATACTCAAATGCTGCGTCGTTGGCAACGCCCACGGCAGCCATATGAAAAAAATGTCCAACGGCGGGAAATAAAATTGTCCTATTTTACCTCCTTTACAAAAGACTTTTTAACTCCGAAGTCCCGTATAGCAAATGTAACGTATCTGTTGAAAATTGCAACCGAACAACATATTTCTAAATAACATCAGTTTTTGTCATTGTTTTTCCTTGCCACACTGCAAAATAGTCTCTCCATTTCTTGTTTACTGACTTCGTCCATCTTGAACATCCGGCTTGATTTTCCAGTAGCTGTAGGTGCATCAATAATGCATAAAACATCGTTCACGTCGAGCCAAATAACATCAGATCTTTCGGTGTCACTTGAAGAACTGCTTACTTTGAACCATGAAAGATATTTCTACGGTTCTGTCGGATTTGTCGGAGGAAAAAAACCTTTCCAATATACCACTTTCTTTTGGTATATTGCCGCAACATAGTCATTTTCGGCAATGTCAATTTCTTGTCTACTTTGAATTACGTCTGTACCGACAGGCAGTTCTTCAACTGCATGTACACTGCTTGCCTCTGCTTCCATTACACCGACATATAAATTGTGCACGGTTCACCCATTGCAAACGTTGCCACACCTACAAACTATACAATAGCAGGATGTTTGGCGGACATACATCTTGCAGTGACCATCTGTACGCACGGCATGGAGGCTCATTGTTCCAGGAACGGCTTTTGAAATAGTATTAGCTAAGTAATTAGCAGCAGAATTATATTCTTCATCTGAATAGAACATATATGAAATGGCTTTCTCGTTCTTTTTAGCCCAATTGAAAAATCCCCGCGCATCCTGAATAGACGCTTTTCATCGTTTCACTGCTTCTGAGGCTGCCCTTTTACATGTACCATATATCCCATCGCACGGACCCTTGCCTTGTCCCACTTCGAAATATTTCCAGGCAGCATAAATTCCATATAATGAGAAGTGATTGTATATGTGGTTGAAGATATATATGTTACGGTACTGCGAAGATGGACTGTCAGTCCAGTAATGAATGTATTTCAGCTCAAAGAACACATCCTGCAGAATTGGGATAAGATTACGTAGAATAGCCACACCAGCTGTACTGTTATGATAGTTCAAATCCGAGACAAAAACTATGTTCTTGTGGATCAAGTTTTCACCATCTTTGTAATACGCTACAACCGGATGTAAGGTGATAGAAGTAGCATTCCAATACGCGGATTGGATCTCGTCCATTGTTTGACACTGAAAGTTTTCAGCAAAATCCATTTGAACGATAGCATGACCTTGGGGGAAAATTAGTATTTAGATCATCTAGAGCTGTATATATATGTTGTATGAAGAGATCATATTCTTTGGTGATGTACGGAATGCATTGATCTGTTGTCATGTTGACTTTACCTACTCTCATTCTTTTCTTCCCGTCTATTTCGACTCGTTTCCACTGTTCGAATTCAACATCTTTCGTTTCTATCTTTTTCAACATTTCTGCAAAGTCATTTACTGTTACTGTTCTTTTCGTAGTTTCTGGATTAGGTGAAACATCTACAGCTAGGGATCTGAGACTTTTCAGTTTTAGACATATATTTTGATGGATGGTACAAGTATTTCTTGACAGTAATGATGTTTTCTTGATATTGTTTGGTCTCAATTTGCAAAAGCTTGAAAACGAAATTTTAGTGTCTTTGTTTTCAATGATGAACTTCTCGTACACATTTCTAAGATAGTGATTCAGAATTCTTGTTTGTCTCTTCTCGTTTCCGACTTTTATGGAGTCATTTTTGCCAGGCATACACCTACTGATATCATCTCTTTCTAGAAAGGATTCCACTTGTTCTCTCAGTAGATTACGCATTGCAAGCAATCGACTTTGTCTGGGTTTTCTAATTCTTTTCGACAAAGAATTTATTAACCTTTTCCTGTTTATCGAGAGCGCGTTGCTTAACATGCTGGAACATTTGTACTTCTTAATAGTGCTTCCGGAAATTATTCTGTCGATAGACCGAGAATCTGTCTGAGTTTTATTTTCCTTTCTTGCATCTTTTATCTCCTCCAATAGACAATTCTTAAATTGTAACTGTTTCACAATTGGATTTGGCAATTGTTTTGGGCTTATTCCTGCGGATCTAATTTCTTTTGTTTTTGAATTTGGCGTCATAATGTTTCTACCCTCGGCCTCGGGCTTCTTTCTGGCTTTTCCGATTCTTTGGTTTTTAGTCGTTATGAATTTTTTCTTCCATTTTGCTGCTAGCGTGGATTTTTTTCTCAACTCTTCTTTAATCCTTGTGTTTTCATTACGTGCATTTCTTAGAGCAGTAGACCTTCTCTTTGATACAGTCTGTCTTTGTTGAAAGTAAAATTTTACTGTAATAGGACTTGAACCACTAGAACGTAGCAAAGGCTTGGACGAACTGGATGGCGTTGAATCTTTTAAAATGCATATTGGTGGTAATGTGGATTTATTAATTTTTTCTTTGACTCTCTGTACTTTTTGCAGTACTCTTTATTTTTCTCCCGTCGTTGTTGCAGTTTTCTGTTGTACAATGCTGAGGCTGGGACTCTGTATGTTTTCGCTCTTCTTTGTTCTTTTTCTCGATAATTTGGATCATTTTTCTTCTTTTTCTCCCTGTAATTTCTTTGTATTTCAGCTCTTGACTTTGTCATACTGTAATAAAATAATTGTAACAAAAATATTTTTTTGTAATTGATAAATATAACAAGACCTTGTTTTATTTTATGGATAAAACAGGTTGTCAAAATTTCATAAAAATCTACGGGCCGTCATGGTCTTGATAGTATGGAAGTTGGATTTACAATTAACTGTGCAATCAGTGTGTATCAACATTACCGTTGTGAGTTCGAATCGCGCTCATGGTGAAGGGTACTAGATGCAACATTCTGTGATAAAGTTTGTCAATGACTTGCGACAGGTCGGTGTTTTTTTCGGGTACTCCAGTTTCGTCTACCTATTAAACTGGTCGCTGCGATATAACTGAAATATTGCTGAAAGTGGCGTTAGGCACAATAACCCTAAACATATAGATATATTAACTAGAGCGAGAGTAATCAAACTGAAACGACAATGACTATGACAACGATAGCATCATACAATATTTCTTACCATAATTGGCTTGCCTCGGGAATAAGCAATTCCCAAATACATGTTGAGAGCGCTCGTCAAATACGTTACCATGGGAAAACAAATACGTCATAAAACTTCACACATGGTTTTGTCTATCATATTTCTTGAAGACAAACATAAACTTGTATTGCATTTATCAATATTTTATGAGTACCAACAGTTTTTTCAACTCCATATCTGTTCACGTGACTACACATGCTACTCACAGTGACCCGTGACCCACATTAGCACGTATCAGGAGTATTTTGTGAATATGGTATATAAATAACATGATCAGTCCGTGTGACGTCACATAAAGAGGTGTCATGGCCGCTTACACTAAGACAGGAAATTCCAAATATTTATATTTTTAATTGGGCATATTAATGTTAATAAAGGTGTTCTTTGTTTAATAATTAGTTATTTACAAATACAAAATTACAATGCATTGAATTATAACAATTGTTCAAATGACTGGCCTTTTACTTTAATTTCAGAACCACACCAAGATCAAGAAGAGGATTCTTGAAAATGTCATGTACTGTTGTTTCAATTAGCTAATAAATTTCTTATATTGAAATAAGAGGAAGAGAGAGAAAAGACCGAATGCGACGGACGCAAAGTGATTACAATTGCTCATGTGGACCGTCAAATTGGGCAGTTGAACTGGAAATGGTGATAGGATTAAAACTGCACCGTGTTCAGAGGGAGAGAAAAAAGATGAATACCAGTGAAAAATGTACAGTTTCTGATTAATCAAAAATTATTAGAATACACTCAATAAATACACGTACCGTTCCATATAGGCAAAGTTCGTCTTATTGTTATGAGTAAAACTCCAAAATAATTTAAAAAAATGTAAACTCTTGTTAAAAAATTACCAAAACTGTTGCACATTACTCCTCATATACTAAAAGAATTTGTGAAAATAAATATTCTGCCCCCGGATTCTCTACGTAAAATTTCAGTTTGTAAACATTTCTTCAATCTGAACATTGGACATAGTTTTTGAATAATTTAATAAGAAAACCATGTGTTTCTTCCATTACCTGACCAGGATATAAGCTATCGGCACTGGTCACTGCAACCAATTTTATTGTAATGAAAATCTATTTTTTGGTTTGAGTAATGTTACATTTTCATTATCTATGAAATGTTATTTTTTTGTTTTTTTTTGCTCTCAGTTGGTACTTATACATTTGGTGCATCTGAGTCTTTTTTGTTGTTGTTCTAAATTGTTCCAGTTAGACAAATTGATAAAACGTGCAGCCTCATTATTGTGGACTTGTTTTTGAATGTCATTAGTTTGGGGCATTATACATTAAGATTAGAAATAAGTCGACTAAGAGAGTATGGAATAACATTTGCAACCAAAAACAACGTAACTACTTTTTGTCCTCAGGATTGAAATTTGTAAAGATCTAGAGAGTATGGAATGACATTTGCACAAAACCGTTACACTGTTTTTCCCTCAGGACTGAAAGTTATAGTTTTTACCCCGATCATTAGGTATGGAATGACATTTAAAAAAAAAAAAAAAAAAAAAAAAAAAATGTAACAATGTTTTGTCCGCGAGACTGAACTTAAAAAAAAATATTAATGTCAATTGTATGATTTTTTTTTTTTTCAATTTCAAACTTTTAATTTGAGAAATAATTCATGGCAAACATAGTGTATTGGGAGGTTTAACGTGAGTTGACAATATATTAGTAGTTCATCCCGAGCGGTAGCTTGAGATAACAATTACTTATATCCTGCCAACCCATGCATTCACAATACAAAGTCGCAAAAAAAAATATTTTGATGTTTTTGTACACCATTGTCTTGTATTAAGACATGGTATCACCAAGGAATGATGACCATAATTTGTGTGGCAATGCGCATATGCGCAGTAGAGCATATCATCTTTACGTTGTTTATATAGCCAACGAAGGACATCATGTTATAATTTCATTTAAACCATTTATAAATGTTTGCTGATATAATTCTGACTAGACTACAAGCCACCTATTTGTTCACTATCTTTGATAATTTCTTCTTGTTTTAATCTTACTTTCCCGATGTTCTTCCTTTTTAAGTAACATTAAATGTTATCTTTAATTTCAATTTTTCTGCTTCTGTTTTTTTCAAACATATAACATTCTAAGGGACTCTTTCTCATGCACTTATATAAATGTCTCTTTTCTTCTGTCCTCTTCCATTTTATCCAGACATTTCAAAGTTTTATTATTGGAAAATAAAATTAACCCATCAATTGCAATCAAATTAGCACTTGTTTTTGCCGTCGCACTCTGTCAAAATTATATAACAACAATTCTTTCAGATATAATCTGTGATGGATGTACTGTTCTGGATTGTAATCTTAATTCTGTTACATCGACTCCTTCAGGGTTTTCATTTAATAACCCCCGGGAAAATTATCTGACAACTGTTTCTCAATAATGATATTACAATGTGTTTATATTATTTGCAAAGCTTCCATAGTAAAAGATTTTTTTTTCAAGATTTTATTAATTCAACTGAAGCACCAGGTGCAACATGAGCAAACAAATATACATACATAAATATATTCAATACACTCATTGTGAACTAAATTGAAAATAGAAAAAAACACAGGGGACAGAGATGACATTTATGAAAACAATCTATTTAAACCTTTTAGAAAAAGTGATAAATTTGTCAATAACTCGATATGACAAAGAGACAACATACCAGCCATTCTTTGTGTGACTGTTTCTCAAATAATAATTCGGTATATATCTAACTCTTAAGATTTACAATTTCAGGATGGGAACTTATAAATAAATAGTGAAATTCGTCACCAATTAAATTTTCTGAACATTTTGTACACTTTCTGTGCTCTTTACTAATATTGTACCAACGACCAGTTTCAATTGGTAATTTCATGTTACTAACTAAATTTAGTTATAACATTTCGGTGTTGTTGGTCAATGCGTAAAAGGTAGAGTTCTAAGCAAAAATCTTGTTTAAAGATGGAATAAAAGTTACCTCTTGAAGAATTTGCAATTTGGGTTCTCCAATTTTGAACAAATTGATCTACTAAGATCTGTTTAATATGAACTTTAATCCAATTAAATGTAAAGTTCCTAGTCTTGTATGGGTAATATACTTTCAAAAACTTCATATCTTGATAATCTAATGAGTATTGTTTCTACAATGATCTTTAGAATCCAACTAGACATTTGAATCTAAAATATACAGTATTTTTCCAAAGATTTTAAAATTAATTATTTGTCTTTCTAATATTTTGACTTCGGTCATACCTGATGAAGGTTACTACAGAAACGAGTCGTGTATTGAATGTGATGTCTACCGTATTTTTTCTTCAATAATTTGCCATATTACCCAAGTACAGGTTTATCAATTATTCCAAATGCCCTTCATCCTGGAATATATACTGGATGTTTCAAATATTTTGGAAGTAATAAATTTCTATCCCTCGTTCTTAATAAAAAAAAAATAAAATTTAGTCCGCACGACGTCTAAATATTACCCAGCAAAATCAGAGACGCTTTCCCTGTAGAAAAAGTATGTAACACCCACAACAAATAAAATAGTTATCCCCCGGCCATGAAATGTCATTGTTATGTCGACTTGGTTCAGAGGCTGGATTAGATGGGTTAGACTAACAATGCAAAACATTGCTCCAGATTGTTCACCTGCCTCAGGTTTTGAAAGTTTAGTTGAAGCACGAATAACGTGGGAAGTTGTTTGATTGTAAGAAAATTTGGTGTTTCCAGATTCTATTTCTCATGCAAACATATGTGGTTCCTAATTTTAAGTCTTGGTGCAGCTTGGATTATCAAGATACACATATTGTGTTTAAACACATTTGAGTTTGAACTTGTCTTATCTGTCGTGTCTTCAAAAATAGGAAAAAAATCTAGTTTTATTTTCTCTGAAGCATTGTTCATGTCATGCAAATTTTAAGTCTGGAGTCAGCTTGGGTAGCTATATTTTCAAGATACACATATTGTATTTAAGCTCATTTAAGTTTGAACATGTCTTATCTGTCGTGTCTTCAAAAATAGGAAAGAATTCTAGTTTTATTTTCTCTGAAGCATTTTTCATTTCATGCAAATTCAGATGTTTTTATTTTCCATTAATCTGATTTTCTTTGCCATTAAGTTTATACATATCTAGTAGAAAAATAGGAAATAATTCTAGGTTTATTTTCGCTGAAGCAGTTTGTTTTTCATTCAAGTGCAGATGTTTGGTTTTTAGTTTATTATTTTTTTCTTTGTCATTAAGCTTACCCATATCTACTTGAATTGAAATGTAGCTCTCTACGTCCTTACTGTAAGTTCTGATAAACCAAACCATATCTCCTAAAATGGAACCAATCATTGAAATATAATTATATAAGCCCCTTACAAATTCAAATAAACCAATGCGAAATTGACCTGTACAGATGTATACGTGCCAATCGGAACCACTCCATATTTATAGCCATTTCTTTTTATTCCATCAGTATGGAGGGTATTGTTTGACTTGAAGGCAAAGCCTTTGCGGCTTTAGGTTGTGCTATTGCTTCTGACTACCATCGTTGTTTCCTCCGACATATCCGTTAACATTATAATATATGTTTCTAGGTAACATTTCTCTTGAACAAAACTTTTACTGATTATTATTGCTATTTGTGGATTCATTAAATACCTCATATCACATAAGTAAAGCAGTCTGTTGTGTATATCTGATTCTAATTACTTCAGATTTATGTTTCACAAATTCAATTTCTATCTCATGTTTCCGTCTTTCATGTTTATGCTCTTTAATTATTTAACATTTCGCCTGAAGCGATAACTGGCGTTTCTCATATTTCTCACTGAGAAAGTTGAAATAAAAACGTAAGTATCAAATTTAGTACGCAATAGCCTTCATGAAAGTGTGTTCGTATTTCCTAGACTCTATAAGTTTATATTTTCTCGATTGAAATTGTATATCTTAAGATTTAAATTGATTTTTCATTCCTGATTTTAAGTATTCTTTTTCAAAGTGTTTTGGTTTATCTTCAGAAACAATATTGTTATCGCTGTAGACTATCTTCATATTTTTCCTATTTCATTTCAAAGACACAAAAAATATTTTAAAACTCTCTCTATCTATCTCTTTAATTTTCTGTGTAATGGTTTATAGATCACTGTTTATCCATTGTCCTTTTTTGTTCATTGTATTTTCTGTTGTACGATTTACGGATTCTGTTTACGCCTTTGATATCTTCAAACTCTCCTTGACAGAAGTGTCATTCTATTAAATCAGTTGTGGAACTGTTGCTATGCCTGGAGTTAGTGCATTGATTTCCATCATCCAGCGATTAAAAATAATGTTCTAATTAAATACCATTCATCGTCCACCAATGTTCATTTCTCAATAACATTAACAATACATCACATATCGTCAAATTACAGATTGATTAGAATATTTAATGTCACTTTCTAGCCGTTGTATCTGATACGAATTTATCTTATCAGAGTTCCATCACTGGTGCGTTTAGGCATGCAGTCTCTGATTGAAGCTCAAAATACTATAATTGGTTCACGACTTTTCAAAATAAAATAAATTTTCAAATTAGTAGCAAACGATTTTAGATTCTGTGGTTGTTAATTTTAGTTTAAAGGAAAACTCCAGTCAGTTTAACAATTGTTATAATTCAATACATTATTATAACTGTTTAGTCGTAAATAACTAATTATTAAATAAAAACACCTTTGTTAACATTAATATACCCGATTAGAAATTTGAAATTTTTTAATTTCCAGTCGTAGTGTAAGCGGCCATAACACCTCTTCATGTGACGCCACACAGTCGGTTTCATGTTAGTTGAATAAATAATGTAACTGACACTGCCGAACCTCAAGCCCTTTTGTTTATGTTTTAATATCAGATCAACTGCAATATAATGTTTACAATGTGTATATCGTCCTATTGTTTTCTTACTATTCCCATCCCATGATACTTATTTGTATTTTTTCTTTTGGTGGCCGGGGGGGGGGGATAATTTCATGTTTCACATGATTGGTAGTAGGTTAAATAACTTAACTCGTTTTATGCGTACACGTGCTTTTTCTTCTTGTCTGCAATGTTGTCGTAATTTTCCGTGTTTTTCGTTGTCACTTGTCGATGTGTTGACAAATGTAGGATTGGTAATTGCAAATCAAAATTCTTCTCACACGTTCTCTTTTCGTTAGTCCAATAAAATGTTTGACATGCAGTCATATTGATTTTGGAATCCAGAGATGAATATACGACTTTATTTTACGAATTTATATAATGTTTAATGATAAAATTGCAACTGATGATGATATGCGATACCGACTTTGTGACGTCACTGCTTTTTCGGGCGAGCTTTAGTTGCAGGTATAATCCTAGAATGGATTATGCCTTTTGTCTCCTCACATTGAAGAGTTCTAAAATAATGGCGATTCCCATTATTTGGTGCTAGAAGCAACTTCAATCACCAAATTGTCTTTTATTTACTGCCATTTCAATTGTCACTCTAACTTGTTAAGACCATGGCGTTTTCTTTTAAACATTGACAAAGACTAAAAATATAAAGTCTTTGCAATTGAAAATCATGCTATTTTGCTGTATCGTGTGTGCAACACGTCTTCCTGTTTCACTAATTAGCCCTCATGACATAAATGTGTATTGACCCATTTAAACCGACGACGTAGTATTGGTGAGGTGATATCCACGTGCCACGTATATATTGTAGTAAATATAAAGAAAATAATTAAAAAAAACTTGAGTTTTTTTTCTCTGTATGATTAAAAGTATATATTTTAATGGGGTTCGTGTTACTCGATCTTTAGTTTTATGTGAAATGTAGATCGTTGTTTGTCCTTATGTACTTTTTCTTATGGCCATTGTGTTGGCTGTCTTTATTCGATTGACGGATTTTGATTACCCTTTTAGTATCTTCACGCTCCTCTTCTATGGAATATACTTACATATATTTATGTATTGTGTAACAAGGATTGTATTCTACAGTCACATCGATGAAATAACGGGACAATTCTTTACAAACAAATGACAAAATAGAAAGAGATACTGAAAGGAGTTATGGGTCTACAACTAACATATTGCTTCAATCAAGAGTCATACTGACGGTGTGTTCAGTTATATCGTGACAAAACTCCTTTACTGGTTCTCGATCCGAGCTTAACACATTCAATTTATCGTGTGACTTCGACTAGTTTTTAGCACTCGTCCTTATTTTCTAAACCAATAGCAACTGTATGTCTGTGGTGTATAGTTGAAACACAAGTGAATCGTTACATGACTATGAGGAAATGTAGTAGTTATGACAGAAACGATTTCCAGTTGAAGTTTTCACGACATTAATCGAAAAAAAAAGTTTGCCTTTAAACTTCAAGAACGGTATACATGGATTTGGTTTTGATTTGTTATTTTTAATAAAATATTTAGGTAAACAAAACATTGCATACACAATCTGTCATTATGAAATGACAGGATTATTTAAGAATGTTCAATCTAAGTGTATTATCTTATTCTTTATTGCATTTAAGCAAGTCAGATCAGATTATACAATATTATTCGAATAAATTTTTTCTCTATCTCTCTTGGCATCGCTTTTTTTCCCTAAATCCATTTAAAGTTCAATAAATGTTTTACCTAAGCCCCAAGTCTTACGATGCTATATAATGATAAGCTATTTTTTTTATCTTTAAAATAACATTCACATTTCCAAAGTCCTTGAATTTGTTAGAGTTCGTATCATTATAATCGTATCATATTTTATCTCTTGTCCGTTATTGTGTCACTAACCAGGTTTGTTTTGACAATCCTGACTGATTTGTTTCATGTAATTAGTATTCTACCTTTGTCTTCGGTGTAAAAAAATATCATAAATATTTTACGTTTACAGAAAATTCGCAAGATCTCGTTATAACAAAGTCCTCGAAATGAAAAACAAGTGATTTATGAATCTTTAAATGGCAATATGTTTATTGAAGGAAAGCTTTGCGGTTATTTAGACAAGTAGTCAAGCATACGTACGTGTACAAATCATTCAGGGACACGTCTTTTATGTCTAAGTCAATAATTAAGCAAAGCTCTTTGGCAATAAATATCAAGAAAATGGCCAAATCTAATATGAATTTCATAGAAAATAATTGACCAATTTTATGGAAAAATGGCCATTCAATAGACATTAAGCTGTACATATATGTATTATATATATATATATAGCAATACCATAGTTTTCGTCATGACCGGGTCAAACATCTTATATTAGAAACCACCTCGACATATTTGTCGCATCATCGCAAAATAAATTATATGATCACCATCACCAATTATTCTTCCATATGTAATTCAAATTGTTGCGGGCATGTTTCTAATATGATCTTGAGACTTCCTGCTTCCTTTGGGCATTTTATATAGTTGATAGAACATTCAATTTTCCGGGACGTTGCTCCTTCACTATAATACTGTTGTTTTTTTTTTTTTAAAGAAAACTGGCAAGTAAGTTTTTATGTCTAGCTCTCCATTCCTTTCCAGTGATAGGCCGTTGTGGTCGTGATCGTATGATTGTTGGATATACAACTGCATATGTAATCAGTGCATATCACAACTAAAGCTATGAGTTCTAATCCTGCTCATGACGAGGTGTACTCGATACAAAGTTATGCGATAAAGTTTGTCAGTGACGTGCAGCAGATCGCAAAATCTACGTCAACAACGTAAGACACCTTCGTTGTAAGAGAATACATGCAACAAGAAGCCATCCACATATTTCAATGAGTGGCTCAATGAGTTAGGTAATATGATTACAAGCCTATCACCAATACGGCGTGGGTCCGCGCCCGGCTTTGTAAATGACAAAAAGGGTACAATCTCAGCCGCAAGTGATAAAGTTTACCAGTTGCTTGCCCATGGTCGGTGGTTCTCACCGGGCACTCCGTCTTCTTCCACCACTAAAACTGAAAGTGGCGTAAAACACAATAATTCAAATCAAATCCACACATTTTTTAGTACTGTGATAATTACCTGATGTGACTCCAACAGAGAATATTAGGGAATTTTAAAATCCACCAGCATAAACCGTGATGTCGAAATATAGCTAAATTAAAACGCTATTTTGCAGAAATTTGGACACACAACCTGTGAGAACTGTGGCATAAATTCAATGGAAAGTTTTCATTTTGTTTTGAAATTTAATTGGGTCCTTTTGCATGTACCGTTACAACACTCGTTTAAAGTAAAATAGTCTGCTTACTTATGGTAGTTTTTTGGTAAAAGTATGTAATAAATGAAACTGTAGGAATAATATATTTGTCATGGAGATTGCCCGATTTTCGTGATGTCTAACAGCATACATATTTGTATTCGAGCTGTAACTGCGAACATAATTGTACTATGAGTCATGGATAAATAGCGTTTTAATCTGGAACAAAAAAGTGGTATGGGATACCTGACAAGTTCTTGGGGAAGGCTAGTTCTTAAAAACATTTGTAGAAGTTAATCCTATTTTCTCATAAATTAGATCTTAGCTGAACTATTTCATACAAGCGGAACGGGAAAAACTACTGTATTCCATTTATTTCTTTCATAGAAACAAACATGGCTTCATCTGTTCCCCGTGGCTTTAAGTCGGATTTATTTTGTTCATTAATATCATTTGTAACAGGAAGTATGATCTTATCTATACATTTTTGTGTAGTTTTCATGATTTCCGCCGATTTCAAAGAAATACCAAACATTATATTCTTAAAACATTTCACGCCGCAAACAACAAGATGTATAGTATATTCATTCGCCTGAATTTAATACATTTATGATAGTTGAATAGTAATAGATGTCAATATAAACACACACGACGACACGATTAACTCCGCTGGCAAATCGTAAACCCATATACAGTGAAACCTGTCTATACCGAAACCTGAGTAAACCGAAAACCTGCCTAACCCAGACAGATGTTATAGCCCTATTTACTAAATGTCTATGTAATTTGAACCTGTGTAAACCAAAAACCTGTCTAAACTGAACAAAATCTTCAGTCCCAAAGGGGTTCGGTTTAGACAGGTTTTACTGTGCATAGAAATTACATTTATCCTTTACTGGTTCTATTTGAGCAGTCAAAATGCATTGACTGGGTATTTGTTTTTCGTTTTTTTTGTTTTGTTTGTTATATACAGTCACTGACCAAGATACATTATTCGTGCAGAGCTACGATAAGAAACGATAGCACTATACGCGGATACAAGGTAAAAGGTAAGGTAAAATATATTTAGGTTTAACAATTTCAACATCATACACAAGTGTTTAAAAATTTCTCGTTAATTTAGAAATAAAACATAAAACTGCCATCATTAACAGAAACTTAAATCCACTCATTGTAACTGCTGAGAACTTTCTCACCAAGGATAGCCCATGAAAGCCATTCAGCTTATTTCCAATGGGGTCCTTTACAAGTATCAGCTTAAAGTTCAAGTGGATATTAAAAGATTAACATGAGCGGATAGAGGGATCATTTAATTTTAAAATAAGTACATTATCTGAAAATATATATATATATATAATTGTCATTATTATGATATGACACGTCTTTCCCGTTCTTCACTGGTATGTATCAGGTGGCACTTCACTTCTTTTTTAAATCTTTGCAAATCATTGATGGATTTGATCGAATCGGGTAGGGAATTCCAATCATGGATTCCATTGTAGTAAAACGTTGTTGATTCGATGCCTTTAATTTTTGGTGTAACATAATTAATCTGACTTGATCTAGTATTATGGGCATGATGTTCATTAATTTTGATGAAATTATTTTTCAAATTAGAAGGACATTTATCATAATAGATTTTATGAGCATGGTTCAATCGAAGCCGTTTTACTCTGTTTTCAATATTTAAAAATCCTAGACAAGATAATTCAGTTTGCTTTATACTAGTTCTTGTGCCCATGCTTTTAATGAATCTAACTGTTTTGTTCTGTGCCACTTGCAGTTTGTTTTTTTAAAGCACGAGTTATACCAGCGTACCAGGAGGAACAAGAATAATCAAAATGACATTGACTAAGTTCCATACTTAAAGTTTTCCGCGTTTCGGCAGATAGACAATTTGCCTTTCTATACATAAACTTCAACCGGGAATTAACCTTTTTAATAATAGAGTTAGCTGTGTTGTCGCCAGACAGGTTTTGATCAATGTCAATTCCTAAATATTTAACACTATTTTGTGAATTTATTATATGACCATTACAGTTAATTTGAAATTCAGTTACATTTTTTTATTTTCTCTTTGGACCAAAAAGAATGCATTCTGTTTTATCAAGGTGGAGAGAAAGTTTGTTGTCAACGAGCCATTCACTACATGATTCGCGTCCTTCACCAAGTTTTTGAGAGATAAATTTAGGATTTTTATGAGAAAACATAATAGCACTGTCATGTCATCTGCGTACAGAAGTAATTTACAGTCTGAGTTAATGCTTATGGACATGTCATTGACATAACAAAGGAAAAAGTAAAGACCATGTGCGACCAACAAAAAATAGATTCTGATTTGTTTTCCCTTCTAAATCTTATTTCTATGTAATCAATGTTAAAACATACCTTTCGGTGTTAGACTATAAAACAACAATCTTATTCGTAACTATAATGTATGCAGATTGCATCTTAAGTTTTGAAGACACGGTTTTTTGTAAAAAAAAAATATCAGATGGAATTTCCGATGCTGGATAACACCTGGTCGAAATACATGTATACTAATATAATTTTGTATTATCATGAAGGAATGGTGTGATCAAGGTGCAATTCCTTTTCAGTTCATTACAACAGTTTACAGTAGTAGTAAATATTAACAGTTGTAAAATGAAACAGAAACCACAGATAGCATTGACAGGAAAACATAATTGCATTACATGAACTACGCATCGCACCTTAACGAATGAGTTTAAATATTATGTCATAGCACAAAGAATGACATTTTTCTATTTTATTTCAAACGTAATATTGATTCGGTTAATACTGTTTATAAAATTCACATTTTTTTGTTTTAATTACAGGAGCGGGGAAGTTATAAACCGTATTACATTACAGTTAATTAGTTTAGCAATGTTCCTGTCTTGATTAATGGATGTTAAGAGTACAAAACAAGTCAAAGACCTATCTGCATGATACATAAATTTATCCATGATTGGAATTCTCTACCCGATTCGATCAAATCCATCAATGATTTGCAAAGATTTAAAAAAGAAGTGAAGTGCCACCTGATACATACCAGTGAAGAACGGGAAAGACGTGTCATATCATAATAATGGCAATTATATATAGATATTTTTTCATAGATAATGTACTTATTTTAAAATTAAGTAATCCCTCTACCCGGTCATGTTGATCTTTTAATATCCACTTGAACTTTAAGCTGATAATTGTAAAGGACCTCATTGGAAATAAGCTGAATGGCTTTCATGCGCTATCCTTGGTAAGAAAGTTTTCAGCAGTTACAATGAGTGGATTGAAGTTTCTGTTAATGATGGCAGTGTTATGTTTTATTTTTAGATTAACGAGAATTTTTTAAACACTTGTGTATGATGTTGAAATTTTTAAACCTAAATATATTTTACCTTTTACCTTTACAACTGTAAAACTAAATACATTTAGTAAATGTTTCGAATAGATTGTGCTAATGGTAGCCTTGATGTTTTTTTTGTAATTACTGTACTATAAATACTCATAAAAGTAAAAATAATACAGTTAAGAAATAAATATGTGATACAATCGTTTCACACCAGTGACAAACTTACCTTACATTCCCACTTCTGGAAGGATATTGGGACTAATCTTTATTTCTTTATGGTGTTTGACGTCACTTTCAACAATATTGCAGCTATACTGATTGCACATGTAGTTGTAAATCCAACTACCATAAGATCACGACCGCGACGACCCCAATAGCAGATGCAGTTTGTCTCACTGAGGGGATATTCTTTTTTTTGTGACGTTGATACTGAATATTATCGGTCACTTTGATGTCAATCACATCATGACGTAACCGATACAACACTTACATCAGTTGGGAATGGACATGGATAATCACTAGTGATACAGCTCGTCTTATCGGACTCGCTTTGATACTAGCGTTGACGTATGGCTTACCATCAACACTACCCTTATTCGTTATGTATTGCATACTACTATTCTATTATTGTCTCCTCCCGAGAGAACTGTTGTTCAAAAGTATTGTCTGGTGAAGTATAGTGCCCGAGACAACGATTATGACACTATGCTTTACCAGACAACACCATAGGAAAACTGTTTTCGATGGAGAAGACAATACTATGCTTAGTACATAACATCTCATCCTTGACAATTTAAAACAAAAGTTAAATTCGTCGGCGTTTACACCGCAGTCTATGTTAAGGGGTGTAAATCTTGCCAAAACAAGCAAAAAATAACGCACTAAGGGCGAGTTGTATATTTGTTTCGACTCGGACAACCAATGCAATACTTTATTTGATATATACCAATACCCACTGTTCAGTCTGGTTGTGGATACATATATATGTTTATATCCCCTTCCGTTTCCTGTATATTATTCTAGTTCACCGATTGTTAAAATTTGAAATGAATTGTATGTACATGTAATATCGCAGAGTATAGAAATGTAATAATTCATTAAAAGTAGAAAGAGAAATATTTGCTTTTGTGATAAAAATGAAATTGAATATTCAGATATCCTTAACTTTTTACATAATAGCAGCTATCATTATAAAATGTAGATAATGTGTTTGGCTATTTCTATAAATCGCTTCAAACAATAGATTTAGAACATGACTCTGACTGTTTCTCAATCTGCTCAAAATTATGATGTCTTGGGGACATAGTCTTCTTTCAACATGATAGCTAAATTCCTCTAATGATGATTATAGACGTAAAAACATGCTTTATAATTTCGCCTACGATATTCCGTCTTCAACTGATGACGCGACCAGCAAGCAATAATATAACTTTATTAAAGGTCTGGCGTTATTTAAGTCTACATTTATATCAGTATTTGAATATCAGTCTGATTAATGGTTTTTAACAAAAACCCACTGAAGTTTGAAGATATTGAAAGGGTAATCATAAATCGGGAGTCAGAAAGAAAATACCATGGCCAAGCGAAAAAGGACAAACACGATTTACAAGACACTACACGCAGAAAACTGAATATTGAACAACACGAACCCAACAAAAACCGAGGTTGATACCCACTAGAACTTATATGAGCACAGGTCACATCTATTAAAAGTCGTCAACTCATTTCAGATGGCAAACCCTGACTGATCGGGTTACTCCAGTAATATTAGACGTTGCAATGGGAAGTATTTGTACCTGAACACGCACAAACGAAGTGGGGCATATTAAATTAATTGCACACATAGGTTTCTAGTGTATTTTGTTCAAAGGTTATTTGTAGGTGAAATACGATTCTTATCTGGAGATGTAGATTCGATGTATTGAATTTAATACATAAAGAAAACACATTAAGGATTACGATATATTGATCTAAATATAGCCATTACATACTAATAATATAAACAAAGAACTTAATATGAAAACGTAGATATCAAATTTAATTTCTGGAATACAATATATGAACATTAGAAAGTCATATTGTTAAATATTAAAATTGATAGCACTTTAAAATATTGTTTTACCAATTTAATGTTTCCGGGATCAATTAAAAGTTAAAGAGAGATTTATTCATTTATAATAAATATTTTTTCGAGAGATATATTGTATCGACATTGGCTTTGTTCATTAATTGTAAAGAGATTGTAAATTTGCATCAGAACACACTTAAAATTGAAATTAAAACCGAGTTTACTTTAATAATACTTTATCGTACTTAGACAATGGGATTGGACAGCAATTTATACCAACTTATATTAAGTTCTCTCCTTACAAAATAAACAAATGACATAATGACAGCAAAGCAAAACACTAACAATAAACATTTAAAATTTTTCACACTGAGAAGACGAAAGTAAGATTTATAGGTGAACATTTACTGACAGCCCTAAAATCGTTTAGATTGATTTATATATGCTCGAATTTTTCCAAGACGAGTATCGGGAATACACAAAAGATTGCTATATTTTATGTGATGCAATTCACAGCAAAACAATTTTAATGAGACTCATGCATATGTATATTGTTTTGATTCTAATATATGCGATTTTTGACAAGAACATAACGGAAACAATGCATATTCCATATTACAATATTCCTCGTGGGACAATTATATCAATTGTTTAATTGATTCTCTGTCATAAATAATCAATTATTTAGCAGGCTTACGCACAGACAGACAGATACAACTGGCCTTTATTATAAGCACTCCTTCATTATTGTCTAGAATCAAAACTATGTTTCATCGTTCATTTGTTTACTATACAAAGTCACGTGATCAAGTTTGTCTGTGACTTACGGCAGGTCGGTGGTTTTCTCCGAGTCCTCCGATTTTCTCCACCAATAAAACAGGCCGCCATGATATAACTGAAATATTGTTGATGGTGGTAAAGACTATAACCATAAAACTCATTTGTTTAAGATGGTAAAACATAATATTATTTGATATGGTGTTCGCATTCTCTAAATTAACGTGCTAGACGGGTATACTTTATGTTCAGAAATTGATATATTGGAACGATGGGTTGGATCGTCGCCTTTCAATGCACATAGATTACGATCATCATTACGTATTTTCCTCGAATCTGCAATAAATGAAGAGACACACAGTGTTGGTTCCTTGGCCTATCCGCCTAACTCCACTGCCTGGAGTTGTCTGATATTTTTGCCACATGTTTTTTTCCCTCATTTTACAGCTATAATTTACAGACCAGTTGGCCAAGACCTTTGTATGTTTCATCAAGACGAAATGTTGATTACAATCTGTTAGTTTACCGAATTCTACGAATTTGCCCCGCATTAATTAACTTTGCTATCTGTATTCTTTAAATTTATTGAAATTATTAACATTAAAGCTTAAAATAATTATAAATAAGTCGCTGTTTTATCACCAATTGATACTTTCCAAGTTCTCATTATATTGTGAAGTTCGATTTTATACTCATTACCGTAAATCGGGGAATGTCTGTGTAGGTTATTTTTGTTCTTTTTTTTTTTCCAAAATGAGGATGGTTAAAAATAGGTGGTTTCAAGTGCGTTTAATCTTGATCGATTTTTAATTATCTTCAATGGCAGTGTTTAGTTTTTATTTCATCCACTTTCACACACTCGCTACTGATAATGTCCTACATGTGTAATAAAACGTAGATATCCAATTTAGTGCGCTCGACACGTTTCTGGAATAACCTTCATCAGGTACACTCAATATCGAAAGATTGGAAAGCCAAATAATTTAAAGTTTTGGGAGCAATAAAACAAAAAGGCCTAAGCAGGTAAAATAAGGTAAGGTCATGGACGGATGATACCCTCTGTGGGATTAATAGTCCACCAGGAGAGTTGCCAGATATTGATATTGATATCCGATATTTTGCTGTTATGTCAAAAATTAAGTCGGTTATGAAAACATCCGGTACATGTAAGTTACTATACAAATCAATAAATTTTAACAAATATTATATAGTTATATAAAGTGATACAAATCAGCAATTATACAGCGTGATTTAATGCTCAAAATAATATGAAATTTAATTCAAAGATGCAAAACTGTTTGCTGACAGCATGTTAACAAATTGAATCATTATCGTTGTGACACATATATGTTAGGTTACCATTTGTTTTGTAAGGAAAACTATAGACATTCAACAATTCCAGCAACCTTGAATCCATTGTATGCAATGGAAGGTTGTGCGTTCTTATTTATGTTTGTTTGCGTATAGTGGTTGTCAACCATATCTTGAAAATATGAGTAACATGGCGGGTGTCTTTATAAGAGACATTTCCTGCTTACCCATGGCGAATCATCTGGGTTCACCTCCGGTTTATGGTGGGTCCGTGTTGCTGAACGTTTTAGTTTTCTGTGCTGTGTTTATGTTTTGTTTGTGGTCGTCATGTGTCTTGTGTACCCAACGAGTCTCAAGATTGTTCATTCTTGATTTGCCCTTCGGTTTTCACTAACCTGTATTTTCTAATAGTCAACAGTGATTAAGAGCCACTTTGCACTGAGCAGTTTCAAGCTTCTCATTTCCAAATCGAGTTATATTTTTTGGGAAATACTTCAGCGTAAAGTACTTTCTCAATTTTCAATATATATTTTCACTCTTGATAATTCCTGTGGTGTCTTAATTCCGTTAGGGGAAAATAGCAATTTATGTTCGTAGATTATTGCTAGTTAGTAAATGCGTTTCACATGTTGTTGTCTCCAATGCAATCCACATTTGAATTACTATCCCATTATATTCCTCATGGGAAAGTAATACCATGCGCCTGCTTAAATTTGCTTCTATGCTATATAATAAATCGGTCAACTTTTAACAGGCTAATAACGTGAGAGACAGATATGATACATGTGGTATTTATTATATTTATATTCCTCAAAGGACTGAATTATAAATGGACAATGCATTTCATCATCTGCAAGTTGACAGCAATATTCGATAGAACTTCAAAACTAATATCAAAGCTAACATATTACATTTAACACAGAGGCGTAAATACATGAAACCATGCATTAGTTTTACATTCAATATCCATTATATATGAAATGAAAAACACAAAATACCACACAGAAGGGACAGCTAAAAAAACACAATAGAAAAATCGTGGAAAGAGGAAAAATAAATACCCTTAAAGCACAAATACATGAACTCTGACTGTCATAGCTTGGTACAGGTACTTAATAGTTGCAGGGTTAAACATCTTTTATGTAGGGATTAACCTGATGAATGCCTATTCAACTGTTGTTTTCCGACGGGTGGATTACATTGTGTTTTACTTGTCCATTATATCCGTTTTTTCACAACAAGATATACAATGTATTACACTTAGTTTGAAGATAAATTTTCACCAATAGTAACAAAAACAATAACTACCAGAAATCATTTAACAGCAAAAATAGCCAATGTCATATGGTGATAGAAATCCGTGTCCTGGATAGGGATACGCACACACACACGTGGAGGTTGAAACAATTGAAGAAAATATTCATAATTCCACCAATATATTTCACATTAAAATATTCAAAAATTGATGCGTATTTGACGAAAAACTGGGGGAAATGCTCGGTGAAACTCGCCTTTATTCCGGTTTTTTAAGTCTCGTACACATAAACGTAATATTTTAAGATTTGATTTGATTTATTGTGTTTAACGCCACTTTCAGCAATATTTCAGCTATATCATGGCGATCAGTTTTAGTGGTGGAGGAAGCCGGAGAGAACCACCGACCATGGGCAAGCAACTGGTAAACTTTATCACTTGCGGCTTCGAGTCGAGTTCATCCTTTTAGTAATTTACAAAGCCGGGCGCGACCCCACGCCGTATTGAAAATAGGCTTGTATGAGTTCTTAGGTAATCCAACTACCTAACTCACTGAGCCACCGAGGTCCCTATATACTTTAAGACACTACATTAATATTGTCTATATAACCTGCATATGCTATGTAATTACCAAAATCTAAAAACATACATAGTATATGATATATACATTTGTATATATGTTATGTTGTTTTGACATATTTGATAGCTTTATTGTTGTAAATATTATATTCAAAGTTGCGGATAATTTTACTTCATAAAAAGAGAAGTATTCGAGTTTACTGGAATAATTTTTTTTTTTTAAAGTTGTTCCATAAAGTAAATGTTGACCTTTGAACTACTCCAATATACAGAATATACGTATGGACTATTGTGTACATTTGATTGGTTCAATACAAATATAATATATCCATTATGTACAGACAGGTTCAGTTTATACAAACATAGCGTGTACGTTTCATCACTTCATATGTTTGAAAGACAGGCGGAAATTGACATTCCCTGAGACATGCCGAGTCCGTGACCTTGCTATTGTGCACATGTCGATGCTGCAAACAAGTTAATGAACCTATCGTGACAATCAAAGAGAAATGGTTTCCTTGGTAATTGTCGCCATTCTTCATCACAATCATGTCTGTGCCAATTGAATACGATGTTATTCAAAGGGTTCTCTACAAGAGGCGTGTAAGCATGTGCTCTAAAATTAATTGCATTGTATTTAATTTCCTTTCAGATCTTGTTTGTATAAATGTTCGTGTTATTTAAGTAAAGGAATAGTATTTATTTTTTAAATCATTGTATAAAACGCCTCGGGTTTAGTGAGAGAAAAGTCGGTATCTTTCCGGTATTTGTTGAGGAAAACATCTTATCGTAAATGACAGTTGAAGTGTTTTTAACGTTCATTATTGGACTGTGTATGAAATACTGCGAGGGAACGCAAACTCTGAAATATTGTATGCGAATCATCTTTTCACAATATTCACAGTTAATAGAAAATCTTAGATAGATGTCTATGTTATTGGCGAAACTGGTAGGCCTTTTTGGACTTGTAAAACCCTTGAACAGTCGTATTCGTATTCATACAGGCTATAGCATGTCGATGCAAGTTTACTTATAAACAATACTGACAATCTGCTTATACAAATAGCAATTAAATCAATACATTGATATTTCATGATATTGCTATGTTTTGTTTAATATTTGATTACCATTAATTTCGTTGGATATTCATGACAAATTGCTTATGAATGTGCCCAATATCAAGTAAGCATTCGCCAACCAACAATTTTCGAGATAAAAAAAAGTCAAGTATATATACGGATGTGCAATTCCTTAGGTAATTATACTAGCATCTTGTGAATGGTCCCTGATGCGAACAGTTGGAAAGAACATGTTCTAGAATTTAACTAGCACATCACATAAAACAACATATCACATGTATGATATAATTTATTATAATGAAATATTGAGAGCGTATTTTAACATTTTTACCTACAGAAGTACACTTATGAGTTATAATGCTGCTGAATTTGTTTTGGAGAAATGTTGAAATTTGGGAGCTAGGGCTATGGTGTGTATGCCACTTTCAACAATATTTCAGTGGCGGTCAGTTTTATTGGTGGAAGAAACCGCCGTAACCAGATAAAAGAAACGACCTGTCGAAAGTCACTGACACACTTTATCACATACTGTTGTATCAGTACGCCTCGCCTGATCGGTATTTGAACTGAAAACGTTAATGGTGATAGGAAATGATTCCATAGGTAGTTGTAAATCCAACTCACATACGATCACGACCACGACGGCCCCGGTATTCAAGATAGAGCGAGTTGTATATATGCATGTCTGAAATATTGAAAGGGTATTATATTATTTTTTCTACAGAAGTACACAAACCACGTATTTACTTATCATTTATAAGGATACCTTTGATGTTATTGTAGTTTCAGTCATAATGTCAACGACTCTTACGTGTAACCTCGTTTTTAGGCGAATTAATTAACGGGAACAACATTAAACTTCGTGTTTGTAAATTGAAGTAGAAGCATTGTATTCAATAATACAGATATTAATTTATAGATGTATTATACTGAAGTGACGCTTAACAATCGGAAAACTAATCTATACAATATAGCATTGTAGTATTTGTTCTATGTTGAAGTAGAATTTTGAAAACAGGAAATCATTTTTTATTCTATTCTTACATGATAATCCTTTTAATATTTAACACAACCTGAGGGTAATGTTCGTTTCATTGGAGACAGAGATCTATCGATATGTTAGCAATACAATTAGATATGTTTGTGAATTGTGATGATAAATGTCTCATATACTGATAAGGATTAAGATAGAACATCATCATTCTCCTTTATTTTTATCATTGCATTTCCTTGTAGGTTTCATTGGTGTTTAACGCCACATTTAGCAGTATTTCGTGGCGTTCACGGTACGAGTTGTTTTCGTGTTATAGCAAGAAAGGTGTGTCAGAAGCCGTAACTCGAAGACGAACAGGCAATACAATGGCCAAAAGATACCAAAGAGGTAATCAGAAGCCGTACATCGAAGACGAACAGGCAATACAATGGCCAAACGATACCAAAGAGGTAATCAGAAGCCGTACATCGAAGACGAACAGGCAATACAATGGCCAAAAGATACCAGAGGTAATCAGAAGCCGTACATCGAAGACGAACAGACAATACAATGGCCAAAAGATACCAAAGAGGTAATCAGAAGCCGTACATCGAAGACGAACAGGCAATACAATGGCCAAAAGATACCAAAGTGGTAATCAGAAGCCGTACATCGAAGACGAACAGGCAATACAATGGCCAAAAGATACCAAAGAGGTAATCAGAAGCCGTACATCGAAGCCGAACAGGCAATACAATGGCCAAAAGATAACAAAGAGGTAATCAGAAGCCGTACATCGCAGACGAACAGGCAATACAATGGCCAAAAGATACCAAAGAAGTAATCAGAAGCCGTACATCGAAGACGAACAGGCAATACAATGGTCAAAAGAGAAAAAGAATGAAAAATAATGATCTACAAGGCACAATTAACAAAACTAAGGATTGAGTAACATGAAACCCAAAAACTAACCGGGATGAACGAAGGTACCAAAGTAAGCAGTTCCTCGATACAACATTATGTGACATAGTGTGTCAGTGACTTGCGACATATCGGTGGTTTTCTTCGGTTTCCTCCACCAATAAAACTGACCGCCACGATATTGTTGAAAGTTACGTTACGTACCTTAACCCTAACCCGAATATGCATGTAATATGTGCTGCTGAAGGCTAAGAGTAAATGGTGTGGCAGATTAAAAATTTCCTTTAAAACCCATTTGGATTCCATGTTTTGTTGTTACTATGGTCTGTTTGACTTGTATAAATATTCAAAAACACATTCTTATCAATCCAGTTTTCAAATCAACAATTTTTAAATGTATATTAAGAAGAGTTTGAAGATACATAAGGGGTAATCAGAATATATGATATATACGAACTCTGACAATTAATTTCAAAATTTATTCGAAAAGGAAAGGGACAAACAATGATCTATGCAGAAACTAAAGACGATTCAACACAATCTCTACTAAAACGAGGATTATCGTCGTGGGAAATCGTCACCATTATCGATAATCAATTAGATAAAAGTATCAACCTCATTTTATTATCACCATAAAGACATTGTAAACAAATATATTCAATTTAATGGGATCAACAGAAGTTTTTATCATCCTTGGTTTTGAGTATTATTCCATGAAGCTACTGATAGTCTATCTACAACTATCAAAACAATTGTATTCTCTCCATCAACACGTGTGTCGTCATTCTGTTTGAAAAAACCATATAAATCGACATCAATTTGACATTTTAATCTTAGATTTAATCCTTAGCAATGTAGTTCAGGCATCGTTAAAGTATCATTATAAATGTGGTTTTTCCAAAGCAATTTACTAATCAGAATGTGCAGCAAATATTGATGATAAATATATGATATGAATTTAAATTATCAGTGTTAGGCTTAGGGTTATGGTGCTTGTAGCCACTTTCAACACTATTTCAGTTATATTTTAGTTGTGATAGACACTGATTGCACAGGTAGTTGTAACTCAAACTATCATACGATCATGACCACTACGGGAAACAATGTTTATTATAAGGTATTGTACGAAGTGGGGAAGCATCATCTTCAAACATTAATTTATCTGTCCAGAAATTAACATTTCAATAAAAAAAATAGTTTATCTTATTGACCCGATCACAATGTACATATATAATGGTTTCCATTTCAATAAAAAAAAATAGTTTATCTTATTGACCCGATCACAATGTACATATATAATGGTTTCATAGCCTGTATGGGAGCGTCTCCAGTTTCCAAACACCAATAAAATGAAAACCAACAAAAAAAATACACCGTTCCAAAATCTAATAGGCAAACCGCAGAAAGAGGCAAAATCAATACCTCCAAGAAACAAATATAGGACCGCTCAATTTCCTGGAATGGTACAGGCACTTCAGTAAAAATGAGGCGGGGTTAAACTAGGACTATGGGCCCAAACATCCCCTGTTAGTACAATAAATAAATTGAAAGATAAACAAAAAGTGTCACTGATTGGACATTGGGACGGAAGTTTAGAATTACTCAAGGAAACGAAGATAGAATAGAGTCGGACAAGTTTGCATTTTATCGATTAACCACGTGACCACTCCCAAGACGCAGTGGTTCCTCAATAGCTTCTTCCCATTCTCTTTTACATGGAATGAGTGTGACATTCCCCACGGGAGAGTCACCCATTTAAATGCAGTAGAAAGGGTGAGTTGTGTAGTTGATTGATTGATTGATTGATTGATTGATTGATGTTAACGTCCAGCGAGCAATTTTTCAGCTACATTCAGGACGTGAACATTTAAAAATTTAAACGCCACGGGACTCGAATCAAGGAAAGGTGATGGGTAGGGACGAATAATTTAGCTAGTGCAACAGGTCTCCTATCGACCACTCATCATGAGCATAATGAGCTGTTACACTGGGTTCTTTAACGTGCGAAGAGGGTGGCAATCTCTCAACACGGGACCTCGGTTTTATTTGCATCTCATCCGAAGGACGGGTTGGTTGTCAATTTATACATCCCGCACAACCGACGGATGCCCCTTCAAGCAGAAGAAGCTCTCGGTCCCATTTCTATACCCCGGGGTTGACCCCTTCTAGAGGACTAGTGCCTCTAAGGCGGAGAAACTTGGTGCCTATTCTACCCCCGACACACCCTCTGGGAGGGGGGTGTTGTTGATACGTGTCGTATAAATCGCGGACACACTTTACCGTGAGTTGTAATTTGTAGCTTAGTAAATATTAGAGAACACCGAAAGGACAATGCAGAGAAAATGGCAAACATAAGGTACACAAGACGAAGAAAAACAAATCAAAAAGACGACACAATATATGTTGGACTCTACTATGTACAAATAACGTTAATAAGATATCAACCTTCCTACATTTATGCGGAAATCGTAACTATCTGGGCTTACCACTCGGAAGTCACGATATGGCTAACGAATATATATAATACAAACTTACGTATATAAATTAGTGCACACGAACTTCTGGAATAACCGTCATCAGGTGGTCTCATGGTCAAAACATTAGAATGTCAACGAATGAGATATTGCATATTAAGATAACATGTAACTGCGTATTCTTCGCCAACACATGGGTTCACGCCCATTTGGTTTTTGTAATTGGGTGTGGTCTGTGTTTCCCATCCGTTTAGTTTTTTGTTTGTTGGTCTTTTGCCTGTGTCTTGTGGGCCCATTGTTACCAATGTTTCTAGATTGTCTATTTCTGATTGCCCTTTCGGTTTTCTCTACCGTTTATTTGAGCATCCAATAATTGATCTTTTCATTTTACATTCAATTGCATAATACATTAGCGTATTTCTCTTATGTGATTATTTAAAATATGGTAAATTACTTACCACTGCGTAGATACCACTGCTGATGATGGACTATTAATACCATAAGTCATAACGCTGATGCTGACAGGAAATTAAATGAGGCTATTACATAAACGTAGATACATTAACATTTAGAAATTATTGAAAAACTGGTATTTTAGTTTGGTTTTCCAACAGGTATGGAGAATATACAGAAATGTGGGATGCACAGAACAATACTACAATACTACTAATTACTACTATGGCCAACGCAGAAATGACAACGAAGTTGACAAAGCTCGGATGAAAAACTGAGTTCCTGCTTGGAATAAGCACATAAATGTAAATTGAATTATTTGGTTAATAGGTACCCAATCGCTTAATATATGTTATGTATGTTTGCTTTGAAAATGTTCAAGATTATAATAGGATCCCCAGTTGTTTCATGCATATTATGTATGTTTGTTTTCAAAATGTTTAAGATTATAATAGGTACCCAATCGCTTAATGTATATTATGTATATTTGTTTTCAAAATGTTCAAGATTACAATAGGATTTCCAGTTGTTTCAGGCATATTATGTATATTTGTTTTAAAAATGTTCAAGATTTATTCTTAATAATATTGACTGTACTCGGATGCTTATCATTATAATATTTGTAAGTTGACACTATAATTGTTTCTGTACCTAGATAGAGCTACAGAGAGTACAATCAGACCATCAACACTCTAATTAAAATAGTAAAAACAAGCAATTATATTAAAATTATATATAAAATATACAATGCTCTATTAACGCCATATTACACAAATCGATTTAACCTGAATTTCGTATGAACTTTACATTAACCGAGATTTTGCCAGTGGGTTCAGTTCAGTATAGGATAATCTCATGAAAATCGAATGTTTTTTCTCCTCCAAAAGTTTACGTGGACGAGATGTTTCATTGCTGGAGATGTGTCCTATATTATTTTAATAATGCTGTTCACCGGTTATATATTTACTCGCATGTAGAAAGCACATGCATGGCCGTATCGTTTAACCCCGCCACTTTTTATTGGAGTGCCTGTACCAAGCCAGGAAATGTGATATGTCGTGTATGTTAGGGGTATCGAATTTGTCTCTACGTTTTTTATATTTGAATTTGGAATTGTTCCAACAGTGTTGTATTCTTTTTTTCATTTTATGTTTATGATCCGTAGGGTATTTAACATACTATTTTTTTCACACTGAGAAAGTATTTTTCAAAGAAGAATAGGGAGACAAAAATAAAAACGTAGATATCTAATTTAGTGCGTACTACGTGTTACTGCAATAACATTCATCAGGTACGCTCAAAGTCAACAGATTGAAAAGTCAAACAAGTTAAAAGTCTTAATTCAATTTTATATTACTATTTCACATTCAATATTTAATTCAAACTGATGATATACATATATTCTTGTCTCCCACGAAAAATATTTTTAGATGAGTATGGCTAATTGATCTTAAATCTGTTAGAAACAACAACTAATAAGATTCTTTTTTTTGGGGGAGGGGGGGTTCTGATAGTAATTATCGATAACCAACATATTCTTCCTTCTTATATTATTGTCAGTTGCTACGAACATTCACTGTTCCTACTATTGTACTGTACGTTTATATGAACATTCATGTTATGTGATAGTGTGTTGTATTTTTGAGTTAGAGCGAATCTATGCATATTTTCGTGAGAGGTGATTATTCGTTTTACTGACATTGGTGACATTGTTGATCTTCACTGTTTAAACTGTCTCTTCATTAAAGTTCAAGTTTTGTAAACAGTCTGAAATAAGCCTCCTTAGCTATAAATATATAGATTCTCCACTAGTTATCAATGGTAGAAAAGATTAAGATTGATCAATTAAACTCAGAATGTGATTTATATGTAAAACTTCAAATATTTTCGTTAAAATGTAGTATCAAAGTTGATTAAAACAGTCATATATACTTCTAAAGTGTAGCCACAAATGTTTTTTGAGGACATATATTCGTATCAAATATTTAAACGCAGTTAAAACTCAGCGCAGTTGTCCTTTTTTCAAGCATAATTTGAATTCATGCCTCTTTTCCGCTATATACAAATAATGCAATATCCTTTACTTCCGTAAAACGTGGCTTCACTTTCGATTTTATGAGATTTTGGGTTATCATATTCTTTGAATGGATCATTACTGATATTATACATGAACGTGACGTGGTAATGGAAACTAAAATATTATTGTAATTTACTGTACTTTCCATCAGAAATAAATTATTCGCAAGAAGTATGAAAACGCCACATATACGTCACTGTAAAGTGTATGCAGCAATTTACTGTAATTTACACCGGCTATATAAAGTAATAAATATGCGCATAGATATACCAACTTTATCTGCTTGAGAAAAAACACAGTTGACCCAGATATATTATATAGTGATAGACTATAAGGAAGAAATACAAATACAGTCAATCATGTAATACGAGATTACCTTTGGAATAGAAGAAAATGTGGTCTTCTAAGACAGGTGACCTTAAAAGAGATTCAATTAATATGAAATTGTCTATGACTGCTTAATAGAGGTGACCACATGGGCAAGTTTGACTATGCAAATCACTGTAAATGTTTATGCAATTTACAGTTCCGGAGAAACGTTTGAGGATACCAAAGAGGTAACAGGATGCCGTACATTGAAGAAGGATAGACAATACAATGATCAAGAGAAAAAAAAGTGCAAAATGAGAAACACTATTCTACAAAACACTAAGCAAAAAACTAAATATTGTAATCATTATTAAAAGAAGAGTTTGAAGACACCAAAGGGGTAATGCGAATCCGTAAATCGTGAATCCCTCGGGCATAGATGACCTTAGCTTGTTTTGGCTATCCTGTTTATACCCTGTAGTTTTCTTACTCCCAAAGATTTGAAATTATTTTGTTTTCCAATCTTTGATTGATTGATTGATTGATTGATTGGTGTTTAACGCCATCCTTATCAATATTTCAGCTATATCGTGGCGTGACCAACTTTATAATTACCTTAGACATTCCAGTCTTTGACATTGAACGTACGTGATGAAGGTTATCCCTGAAACGAATTTTATTATGCTAAAATCGTGTTTTATTTTTTAAGTATATGTTTTACAGGGTATTAAGCGTGAATGCAAAATGGAGGAAATCTTCCATTGTTTACTTATATTAAAACACAACTCGATAACACTATTCAAAGTTCATTTTACGGTATAATAAAATAGTTTTATGGAAATATCACACTGTTTTGTCTCCTATACAGACAATGCATAATGATAAATAGTTTATAAGTATTACTGTAATTGTTATTGATGCTTAGCAAAATTACTTAAATAATTGGTGCTTATCGAAATTTCATATAAATCGTGGTTTGTTCCATTACATGACCATCGATGTAAGTATCTAAGAGTGTTCCCATGTGGTAGTAATTAATTGAATAAATCTGTCAGACAAAATCAATTGCGTAGTAGCAATTTACAAACAGATGGAGGCGCATTTTGTTCTTTACATCGAAATGCCATCACTTAAGTTGTGAGTTCAAAATGCGGACTGGGTTGCACAAACCTCAACTAAATTTAAGTCTCAATTAAACCTTAAGTGTAAATTAAATCGTGTACATTTCAAGTAAACTTAAGTGTAAATTAAGTTTTAATTGACAATTAATTTTAATTGAGGGTTGTGAAACCCAGTCATGTTCATGGCGAAGTGTGTTCGATACAACATTATGTGATATAGTCTGTCAGTGACTTGCAACAGGTTGGTGGTTTTCTCCGGTTTCCTCCAACAATAAAACAGACCACCACGATTTAATTGAAATATTGTTGAAAGTGGCGTTAAACACCATAAACCTAAACCCAAATCGAAATCTCATATATTGTGTAATGGAAAGCGTGCTCTACATTGGTGAGAGAAATCGTCGTATTGGTCGATAATCGGATTAAATCAAAGTCTATAAAATCTGTATTTTCTGCTTCTATGTTAAGCACGCATCATTAATAAGTAAGAGCCAATATTTTGGTTAACTCGAAATCATGACAATATGTATTGAGTTGAGAAATAGTTCATCACGCGGACAGTAACTTCAATGCCACATCGCTATAAATCTCCAGCTCAGTATTTTGGATTAGTTCAAAGTAGCATCGTCATTATGCTATTCAATAGTTGTTAAAGCTTATTACCTTCGTTATATTGGTGTCAAGATCTAGGAGTAAGACGACGAGTGCCTTTTATGGAGTAGGATCTGCTAATCCAACCGGAACACCTGAGTTCATCCCCGGTTTTAAGTGGGGTTCGTGTTACTATGTCTTTCGTTTTCTGTGTAGTGTTTTGTAAATCATTGTGTTTGTCCTTTTTATTTTGGCCATTGTATTATATGTCCTTCTTCGATGTACGGCTTCTGATTATCTCTTTGGTATCGTCAAGCCTTTTTTTATTATTTACACGACAATCATTAACCGAATTAATCTTTCACAGATTTACATTCAATATTTCTCACGTTTTCGTGATATTATTATAGTGACGGCGGATTAAATTATATATCTACGTTATTAATTTAGTACTGGTGTTCCCAGTTCATATATAACCTTCGGCTAGACGAACTACGATCTTGAAAAACAAACATATTAGAAAGTTAAAAAATTATGTCAACATTCACAAACAACACATATAGATAAACGCCCACATAATCCGTTCACCATAACAATGTATAAACAAGAATCATGATAACCGGGAGTGGTCGTTTGTGATCCGTTGCAAAGCCAAACATTCTGACAGTATCCATCACCTGCTCTTTTCTTTGTGACAATAAGAACATTTTGAAGCTACAAAGTTCCATCAGATAGGCGTAATCAGAAGACGTATATCGACGGACAGACAATACAATAGCCAAAAGATATAGGGTATAAGCACAAACAACGATCTACAAAATACTACACTGAAAACTAAACGTCGGTCAACACCAACCTCACTACAAACCAGGGCCAAACACAGTTGTTCCGGATACGGAAAAAGACACCCGTTATATCCAATACGCGAAACTGCTTTTGTCTAAATTGTAATGCAATGTATCTAACTTGTACAATACTGATGTTATTATTTATCAATTAAAAAGAGTCGGGAGTTTTGTTTGTGAACGAGTTTACCTAATTGTCCTATTGCAACATTGGTTAAATTCATACTACACAAGCATCGGTCTGTAACATCGGCCTGTAAACAGATATTAGAGATCGTATGTACAACAGCATTGTTGGTGTTATTAATGTACAAAAACATATATCGACTGATATTGACATAAACAATGCTCACAGTCATAATAACATAAAGTTCCATCGGTGGAGATTTCAAACAGGAAGCATATATAATATTATGATTTCAGTATCTTAATCGATTGGTTTCTTTATATGTTCTAGAAGCTGTTATTAAAAATGTTAGACTATTATCTGAAATCAATATTGTCTGGTCATTTTAGTATCATTTTATAATTATAAGGTAACATTCCTTAAAGTACATGTATTCGCATTATCTGAAAGAAAAGTAGTAAATTTTTCCCGAGAAACATTGTTCATTGTGACAATGTATAAATAGAGGACAACAAAGCAAGATGTTAATAAATATAATCCCGCACCTTTTTGTTATTGAAGCGCCTGTTACAAGCCTGTTTATCTGTTTCTACGATTTATCTATAAAATGTGGGAACTGTTCCGACAGTGTGGTATTTTTGTTCTTCTGTGGTATAATGGTTAGCGTGCTCGCCTGGAGTGCGGTATATCGTGGATTCGAGCCCAGATTGGTTAAAACCAAAGACTATAAAATTGGTAATCACGCATCATTAACAAGAAAGATCAAAAACTGGTTGGCTGGGAATCAGTGGTATGTGCCGTGTGGGGCGCCATATCTATCAGCGGATTGTTTCAGTGAACTAGCACTATAAAAAAAAAACAATTATACATGTTGGTCTAGTACAAGCGGACCTCATCATCATCATCTCATTGACAATTAACTTGTTTTCGCCATGATATAACTGTACAATTGTTGAGTTCGCGTTAAGCAACAAAGACGCACTCAATTTAGTTTGTCAGAATATATAAATGGAAGCAAAGTTCGTATGTAGTTTTAACATGGGTAACAGTATTTTGGTTAACATTATATCGTCAGAAATTTTCTGTCATGAATTATAGTCCGAATCAAATAGGAAAAATCTATCTTATGCATTTTTTGTATTTTGGAAATGAAATGTAGTATTGCTTTAATTGGCAATGTAAGTCAGTATTAACAAAAATCAGCTTATAAAACGTGGATATCAAATGTAGTGTGCACGTTGCGTTCCTGGAATAATAATAACATTCATCAGGTACGTCCAAAGTCAAACTGTTAGATTACCTAATAATTAAACAGTTTTGGGAGCATGTTTACAATGTCTTTTTTTTTTACTACATAAACAAAGATGCACTTTGTTGTAATTAAGTTACTGACATTTTTCCAATTTAATGGTATTATGATTTTCCAGTTTAAGACACGCAAAATGCTAAAAAAAAGTCGTAAATTAAATCAACAACCTAGTGTAAATGTCACATGCGTTCAAAGACGTCACCGGAAGTCGACAATTTACAATCTACTTATATTTAGTATTTTATTCCGAACGTAAGAAAATACTTAGAAAAAACACGAACATTTTAAGGAGAATTTTAATGTATCACGGTCCTGTATAAACACACGAAATCACTCGGGATTTTTGGCCACAATATATCCGGCAATACCTTTGTGAGAGAAACACATACACCAAGAGGTGTTTTTTGGCATTGTTTATATAACCAATGTTTAATCAGATGAATTGTACAAACAGAATTGTAATTTCTATGAATAATACATGTAGTTTATTATGAAGCATGACATTTTACTGAGAGAAATAGATATTATCGATTTTGTAATGATAAAAAAAGTCCAATTGTATAATTGGAGTTACATGTATACGTCCTAGTCAAAAATAGAAGAATCAAAACGTAGATATGTCCGCACATCTTTCGCCTTTACATTGTATATTATATCTCATCGATTTTGTTCTATAAACATCTCACCGCATTGGTGGTGTATTCGTTAGCGTGATCGCCTTGAATGTGGCAGATTTCGGATTCGAGCCCGGTCAAGAACGTAGCACTAAGGAGTGAGAGCAAAAGCTGGTTCGCTCGGAATCAGGATAAAGTGTCAATATGGAACAACTTGTCTAACATCGTTGGTTTCAGTAAGCTAGCACAATAAAAAGCAAACTAAGCGTCTTGGTCTAGTAAAACGTGGATATCGTCTCCATCATCTCATTGAATGTAACTTGTTTTCGCCATGATACAGCTGAAAATTTGCTGATTTAGCAAGATAATAGAACATCCACAGAACATACGGTGCATAACAATGATTTTATGGCAACGTTAAGTGATGTCATCATCCGTTGGGATATTTCATTAGAATTAACAAATATGATTTTGACAACCTACTCAGAAAAGTGTCACTATTCATTATCTCCACCAGAATGACTGTCATTAACATTACGTGTGTTTGTCAACAGGGGACTCTGACCGGTCCTTAGAATACGTACGCACAGCTACTAAAGACTGACTATGTGTACTTTTGTCTACAGGAGAATCTGACTAGTCCTTATAATACGTACGTACTAGTACAAAAAACTGACTACGTGTGTTTGTCAACAGGGGACTCGGACTAGCTCTTGGAATACTTATGTACTGCTACCAAATACTTACCATCTCCAACAAGTTTAAAATAATTGTTGCACTCTTTCAACTATTGACTATCTAACCTGTAATATGATATAAGTTTTATTTAATATATCAAGATGTCCGAGATTAAATTTAGACGCTCCTTAACCACTAATTGCATTACAAGGAAAACGTACAAGATACGTTCTGTGGTCAATACAATGTTAAACAATTACGTTACAAAATATCATCAATGAAAGTCATGTTTAGTGTTTATGTCGCCTACACGAGTCTACAAATAGGAATCACTAAGCGTTGTCTTGCATCCTTAACAAAGGTTTGAGGATACAAAGGGGTAATCAGAAGTCGCAAATAGAAGAAGACCAACAGAAAAAGGACAAACAACGATCTCCAAAACATTACATAGAAAACTAACGAACCCAATCAATGCTAGGGACTGATGCGATGTTCCAGATCTGATGGGGTCTATCAGGATTTCCCTGATAGAGGGTTGCTGCTAACAAGGAAGCTACTGAACCAAGGGTTCCTCTTGGTAAAGTTCAAGTCATCACTTCGAAAGTTTTACGGTCGCCATCATGACATGGATGACCGCTATGGAATATCTGTGTCACAAATGACCATGGATATGTTCCACTTGTCGTAAACCCTTCCAGGTCCTTTCCTCATTCATGACTTACCACAGGGTTTGTAACTAGATTAACACGACGGGCGCTGCTAGTGGAGCAGGAACTGTTTACCCTTCCGGATCACCTGAGTTCACCCCAGGTTTTTAGTGGAGTTCGTATTACTCGATCTTTAGTTTTATATGTATGTTTTGTAGATCGTTGTTTGTTCTTTTGTACTTTTTCTTTTGGCCATTGTGTTGTCTGTTCTTCTTTGATATATAGATTCTGATTACACCTTTGGTATCTGCAAACTCTTCTTCAGGTTGTCCGAAAGGGTAAGCAGTTCCTGTTTTACGTGTGGCACCCGTCGTATTATTATTGCTACAAACCCAGTGATAAGTCATGAATGAGGAAAGGACTGGAAAATGGTAACGACAAGTAGAACACATTCGTGGTCATTTGTGATACTCCGTAACGGTTAACCGCAACTCTCCCTTAACCACTTGATAGAAAACAACAAAAAATAACAAATCCTTTTAAATGAAATGAAGTTGTGCACCCGATAGTGTATTGTACTGATTTTCTGGGTTTCCTCGAGCCCTGTTTTCAAGGTTGTGTAGCAGGATCGTGGACAATTATATTTGAGTACACCCCGGTGTTTAGTGGGATTCGCCTTGCACGAGCTTTCGTTTTATGTGTTGATGGCTTCTGATTGTCCTTTTTCTTCAAATAATAAACGAAACGAAACAAAACTTTTTCAAATTGATCAATTACTGAACGACGTGATTACATGTACCATGAATTTATTTATTACACAACTCAAGATTATTGCAGAATGTACATTCGAACGGAACTCTATTTCTTTTTTTCTGAAATATTATTCCACAAATCAAGATATCATCCCGCCACTGTTTTGTACCTGTCCCAAGAAAGGACCTGGAGTTCAAATACCACATACCATGGTCTTATTTGTGTTTGGTTTGTTGATATTGGTGGAATTCTTCATCATCACCGTTTATTTTCTTTCCATATTTACAAATATCCATTTTCCTACATGTTGTTTGCTATCAACAAACTTTAATTAACAATTATGCTCCGACTGTGTGTTATTTTTTTTATTTTCACTTTATTGTATAATTTTGTGGTGAGTGTCCTGCATCAAAGGAAAAAATGATCGCTATTTGTTCAATCAATTGTATCAGTGCAAAAATAATTTGTATTCGTTTTCTTTTGTTTTGTTAAAAAATAGATATTGGAATTTATTGACAGTTTTGTTAAAGAAAATAATTTGATATCTACGTAATTGAATAACTGTAGAATTTTATATATGTGTATACCTAAATGCGCTCGGTGGAATAACGTTTCCGAGTTTGTTTCTTTTTATGCCCCGCGACGAAGAGTCGGGGGTATATCAATTTACCCCTGTCCGTCCGTTCGTCCGTAGGATGTTTACACACATAATGGAGGTAAGCATGTCCACAGGATTTTGATTTTCTGCAAATATTCTCAAAATAACAGGTAATTGGACTTTTAGTCATTTTGTTCGTCAGTTCGGATATAGATATAGTCATTTTTTCGTACTAGCTGCATAAAGGAAACATGGTTTGTCCGGCTGACTCCTTCTACGGTTTTAGAGCTACAGCTTTAATATTTTGCAGGATGTTTCTACTCATAATGGAGGTGTGCATGTGTACAGGATTTTGATTTTCATCAAATATTGTCAAAATGACAGGTAGCTGGACTGAGTCGTTTTGTTCGTCCGTCCGGATATAGATACATGGTTTGTTCGGCTGTCTCCTCTTACAGGTTTGAAGCTACAGTTTTAATATTTTGTATGATGTTTATACACATAATGGAGGTGTGCATATCCACAAGATTTTGATTTTCATCAAATATTTGATAATGACAGGTAGTTTGACTTCATGTCCTTCTTACTAGCTACATAATGGAAACGTGGTTTGTTTGGCTCCTACTAGTTTTTGACTTAATTATAATTTCTTATGGTCAGGCGGGGGCATCACTTGTGTCTTACAGACACACTTCGTTTTTAAAATCACTCCTAACAAAACAAATTTGTCCATAATTATCAAGTTCGGATGCATACTTCTTTTCTAGTCTTTTTTTCTTTTTTCTTATAATTGTGGTCGTTCGAGATTTACGTTGTATTAGCAAACTTATGATTAATACTGTATGCATATACAGGGAAGGTAATAGCATATTATATGAACCATTTGCGTATATCTAATTACACTAGAATATCAAAAATTATTTTTATTCGTGGAATTTAAACCTGAAAATCCTAATTAATGTAAGTAACTTATCCGTGAAATTTTACAGAAAGTAGATATAATTAATTTTGTAATGATAAAAGTCCGTTAACACGATAAGTCGACATGTATAATTAGAGTAGCATGTGCATGTCATTGGCATTTGCAGATAAATAATTAAAACGTAGATAACTAAATTAGTGCACACTTCCGTCACCTTTACATGGTATGTTGTTTCTCATTAGATTATTTTTTATAAACATCCATGCAAGAAATTTAGTTTTTTTCCAAAAGAAGAAATTGTAGTGTGTGTCTCTTTTTGTAGTATAGCTGCACTCCAAGAAAAGCCTGAAGATACCAAAGTGGTAATCAACAGATGGAAATCAAAGAAGGACAGACACTACAAAGGAAAAAGGACAAAAGTACTGACAATGATATACAAGACACTACACAGAAAAGGAAAGGTCGAGCAACAACATTACTATTTACCAAACTGGTAATCAGCAGACGGAAATCAAAGAAGGACAGACACTACAAAAGAAAAAGGACAAAAGTACTGACAAGGATCTACACTGAAAAGGAAAGATCGAGCAACAAGAACCAACTAACACCGGTACAATAGATTACAACAAACAGAACACCCAGAAAGAAAATGTTTTAGATTGGAATTAGAAGAACGTTAGGTACATACCAATACTATTATGTTAATATTGTTTGGGAAATGTCATTAGTATGAAGAAATATGATTTTGATGAGCTATGGAGACAATTGTCACTGTATTAAAACCAGAAGAACGACATTCATTGACATTAACTGTGTTTGTCAACAAGGGACTATTACCAGTCCTTAGCATGTAGAATACAAGTTTGCATTTTGCAATCACTTGACCCTGTAACCTTTGATCTGATTGATTGGTTAATACGCTATGTCATGACTTAATCAGCAGAGCATTTTCAACTTGGCCAATTTCCTAATTCTTAATTATAAAGGAGTTGCGAATACGTTTATAGAATATATTTTGCACTCTATCATCAATTAACCCCGTGATCTCTAACATGATTGGGTAATTCCTTATGTATTTGTGGTAGACTTAATTTTATATAATTACTTAAAATCATTATAGCATATAATGATTGTCAGTAATTATATAAAATAAAGACTACCACATATTGAGCTAGGCAATAGAACAATTTATATTTGCCGTGTCAAGGCAGTCAGTTGGTTCCTAATTCCTAAGGTACCACATTAAACTCTTCAGTTAAACGCTCCTTAACCATTAATTGCAATACAGTACAAGAAACGTAACAATAGTTTAATAATTCCAATGATAAATATCACAAACCTAATTTATGTGGTACCTGTAACCTCTTATATGATTGGATAATTCCCTGTGTATTGACCAAAATAAAATAACAATTTATATTTCCCATGTTAGAGGCAGTCATATATTGCATATATATATACCTTTATAATTTTTAATTATAATGTAGTTTAAATGATATATTGTATCTCATATGCCAAGATGTACCAGATTAATTTTCATTTAATCACTCCTTCGCAACTAATTGCCTTACAGTGGAAACGTACAAAACAAACGTAACAATAGTTTCATCAATCCTGTGATTAATATCACACAATTATTTTGTGTGGCCAATGCGCATGTAATTGGAAATACAAAGGTCAACAATTATGCTACAAAATATCATCAATGAAAGTCTTTTTAGTTTTTATGTCGCCTACACAGATACGTCTACTAATAGGGATCACTGTACGTTGTTCTTGTATCGTTGTCACATTTTCCTTAACAGCAACTCCTCATAAGCCACTTGGTAGAAAACAACAAAATAGCACAAAATCTTTTACATAGAATAAAGTGGTGCACAAAATATTTTTTTTATCGTACTGAGAAAATGGAAAATGTAAGTGGTGTCATTGACAAAATTATACCCGAGTTCACACCCGGATTTTAGTGGGGGGATGTGTTGTCTGATCTTTAGTGTTATATATCATTGCTTGTTCTCTATTTTTTCTTATGGTCATACTTCGCTTTACGACTTCTGATTAGCAGTGATTGCCCTTTCTTAAAATAATAACAGAAACGAAACAAATTCAAATTAACCAATTGCTAAACGGCGTGATTACATGTATCATGCATATATTATTTTATTCATGTTATTTCATTTATTACACAACTCAAGATTATTACAACATGTACATTCAAACGAAACTCCAACAATACGTACATTTCTTTTTTCTGAAATTTTATTCCACAAATAAAGACATTATCCCGCCACTTTTTTTTGTACCTGTTCCAAGTCAGAATATGAAGCTCTAACACCATAGACCATGGTATTTTTTTAGTTTGCGTTGTTGCTATTGGTGGAATTGTTCACCATCACTGCTTATACTGTCTTTTCATAATTACAAATAGCAATATACATATTATTTGATCTCAACATATCCTAATTAATTATGTTCCTACTGTGTGTTATATTTTTATTATATGATATAATTTGTGGTGAGTGTCCTGCATCAAAGGATAAAAAATCATCGAATTTTGTTCAATACTACCTTGGTATCCGTGTAAAAGGCAATTTTTCTTCTCATTTTTGTTTTTGTTTTCTTGAAAAAATAGATATTGAATTTTGTTGACAGACTTATTCTCAAAATTTATTTCATATCTATGTTGTAATTATTCGTAATTGAATAAATTTTGTATATTTTTATACCTAAATGTACTTGGTGGAATAAGGTCTCCGAGTTTGTTCCATTTCTTCTTTTTCTTCTACTAATAATTGTGGTCTTTCGATACCTACATTGTACTAGCAACATGATAATATATAATGTACGAATACATTATATGAACACTATACGCATTTCTAATTACACTAGAATATCAAAACACTATTTACCAAACTGGTAATCAGCAGACGGAAATCAAAGAAGGACAGACACTACAAAAGAAAAAGGACAAAAGTACTGACAATGATCTACACTGAAAAGGAAAGATCGAGCAACAAGAACCAACTAACACCGGGTTTTAACTCCGGTACAATAGATTACAACAAACAGAACACACACAAAGAAAATGCTTTGGATTGGAATTACAAAAAGAAACGTTCGGTACATACCAATGAATTTAGAACAACTTGGTTTGTGAAATTTCATTAGCATGAGGAAATATGATTTTGATGAGCTATTGAGACTATTACCAGTCCTTAGCATACGTATGCAGAATACAAGTTTGCATTTTACCCTGTAACTTTTAATCTGATAGGTTAATTACCTATGTCATGACATATACAACAGAACATTTTCAATTTGTCTATGTCGAAGGCAGTTATTTAATTCATAATTCTTTGATTATAAGGGAGTTGAAAATACCTTTTTAGAATACATGTTTGCACTCTTTCAAAAATTGACCCTGTAACTTTTATTATTATTGGTCAATTCACTATGCAGCACAACAATTCATATTTGTTATGTCAAAGACATTCATATTTTCTATAGATGGTTCTAATTCATAATGTACTTTAATTGATATGATTTATCTCATAAGCCAAGATGTACGAGATTAAACATTTCATTCAAACAATCCTTAGCGACTTACAATGGAAACGTACAAGAAACGTGACATTACTTTCATAATTCATGTGATGAATAACACACAATTACTTTCTGTGGTCAATGTGATATACAATTGGAAACAAAAAGCTATACAATTATTATTCAAAAACATCATCAATGAAAGTCATTTTTAGTTTTTCTGTCGCCTACATAGATGAGTCTACAAATATAATTCACTAGACGTTGTCATCAGAATTTCCTTAATCGGAACTTCTGCTAAAGAACTTGGTAGAAAACTACAAAATCTTTTACATGATATGAAGTTGTGTATTGTATTTTTTGTATCGTACTGATTTCTTGTGTTTCACTATGATGGGTTTTAAATGCCGTTCAGAGGGACATCTCCCATGGGGAATGTTGGTGCGTCGTTGACAGAATAATATCCGTGTTCACCCCACGTGTTTAGTAGTGTTCGTGTTCCTCAATCTTCGGTTTTATGTGTAGTATTTTGTAGATCAATTGGTTTCCCCCCTTTTTTTCAAACAATAAAAGAAACGAAACAAAACATATCAAAATTGATGAATTACAAAACGACATGATTACATATAAAATATGTTTATTCCTGTTATATTATTAATTACACAACCCAAGATTATTACGGAACTCCAACGAAACGTACATGTCTTTTTTTTGTAAATATTATTCTACAAATCAAGCCATTATCCCGCCTCTTGTTCGTACCTGTCACAAGTCGAGATCTGAAGCTCTAACACCATAGCCCATGGTCTTTTTGAGTTTGCTTTGTTGATATTGGTGGAAGTGTTTGCCATCACTGTTTAAACTTTCTTTCCATATTTACAAATATCATTTTACATATTTTCTATCAACAAATTTTAACAATCATGCTCCGACATTGTGTTATTTTTTTATTTTCATTTTATTATATAATTTTGGGGTGAGTGTCCTGCATCAGAGGCACAAATGATTGATTTTTGTTTAGTACTACCTTTGTGCCCGTGCAAAAATCATGTTTTCTTCTTTTTCTATTGTTTTCTTAAAACAAATAGATATTGGATTTTATTTACTGCAATTTTTAATTAATTTGATATCTATGTTTTAATTATTCATAATTGATCACCTGTAGAAGTTTGTATATTTTTATACCTAAATGCAGTTGGTGGAATAAGGTCTCCGAGTTGATTGTTTTTATATATATATAATCGTGGTCTTTCGATACTTACGTTCTACTAGCAACATGATAAATTATACTGTACGAATAGGCATGGGAGATAATAATATATTATATGAAGCGTTTGTGCATTTCTAATTACATTAGAATATGGGAAGCTTTTATTAAAATGAAATAAACATGTGAAAAGCCTAATGTAATTTACTTAGCCGTGAAATTTTACAGAAAGTAGATATAATCTATTTTGCAATGATAAAAGTCCGTTAACACGATAGGTCGACATGTATAATTAGAGTAACACGTATATACGTCCATGACATATACTGATACATTAAAACGTAGATACTTAAATTAGTGCGCACGTCTTTCACCTTTACATCGTATTTTGTATCTCTTAGACTTCCCATGAATATCTCCACACGAATTGTGTTTTTCTAGAAGAAGCAGAAATAGTAGTATCTGCCTCTATTTGGAGTATAGCTGCACTTCAAGAAAAGTTTAAACATACCACAGACGTGATCAGATGCAATCAACCGACGAACGACAGTCAATACAGTGGCCAAAAGAAAAAGGATAAAAACACAAACAATGATCTGCAAAACACTACGCAGAAAACTAAAGATTGAGCAACAAGAACCGGGCGTGAACTGCGATGCAAAATAGTACACGAAACAGAACATCCAGTATGAAAATTATGCGGATTGGAAATACAAGAACGTTCGGTACATACCAACTATTGTATGTCAACATTGTTTGGGAAATATCATTAGTATGAAGAAATATGATTTTGACGAGTTTCTGAAATAACTGTCACTATTTATTAACTCCAGAAGAACAACTGTAGTTTACATTACGTGTGTTTCTCAATAAGGGTAATAACAAAATTACCGAACTCCGAACAATCGTCTAAAGGGAAAGTCTAAACTGTCAAAAGGGGACTATTACCAGTCCTTAGAATACGTATGTAGAATACAAGTTTTCATTTTTAACAATGTACTCTTTCACCTTTAATCTAATTGGTTTATTACTCATGTCATGACATAACCAACAACACATTTTCAATTTGCAATGCCAGCGACAGTCATATATTTCCTAATTATAAATTGTAGAATCAACAATTAAACCCTTGATCTCTCATATAATTGGTTAATCCACTATGTATTGACCTAAACAATCGAACAATTTTTATTTACCCTGTTAAAAGGGTTCATATTGTTCCTATATATGGGTCATATTTCTTATTTATAATGTAGTTTAATTGATATACTGTATCTCATATGCCAAGATATAACATATTAAGCTTCATTTAAACGCTTCTTAGCAAACTAATTGCCTCACCGTGCAAACGTACAAGAAACGTTACAATAGTTTTATAATTCCTGCTAAGAATAGCTAACAATTACTGTCTGTGGTCAATGCGATATACAATTGGAAATATAGAGCTCCACCATTATGCTACAAACTATTGTCAATGAAAGTCATTTTCATTTTCTGTGTTGCCTACGTAGATGAGTCTACAAATAGGGATTACTAGACATCGTTCTTGTATCGTTGTCATATTTTTATTAACTCCTACTAAGGAAACTTGATAGTAAACAAGAAATAACACAAAACCTTAAGATTAAATGATATTGTATTTTTATCGCACTGATTTATTGTGTTTCACTCTGGCGGGTTTTCAATGTTGTACAGAGAGACGTCTACCATGGGCAATGTTGGCGGGTCTTTGACATACTAATATCCGTGTTCACCCCACGTGTCTAGTTGATTCTGTGTTCCTCTATCTTTAGTTTGATGTGTAGTGTTTTGGAGATCATTGTTTGTCCTTTTTCTCTTTTATACGTACTGTAGTTTACCGATTATGGTTGCCCCTTTTCTTAAAACAATAAATGAAACGAAACAAAACGACATGATTACATATACCATATATATGTTTATTCCCGTTATATTATTTATTACACAACTCAAGATTATTACAAAATTCCAATCATACGTACATTTCGTTTTTTCTGAAATAGTATTCTATATATCAAGACATCATACCGCCACTGTTTTGTACCTGTCCCAAGACAGGACCTGGAGTTCAAATACCACATGCCATGATCTTTTTGTGTTTGGTTCGTTGATATTAGTAGAATTGTTCATCATCACTGTTTAAACTTTCTTTCCATAATTACAAATACCCATTTACCTACATTTTGTAATTGCTATCAACAAACTTTAATTAACAATCATGCTCCGACATTGTGTTATTTTTTTTATTTTCATTTTATTATATAATTTTGTGGTGAGTGTCCTGCATGAAAGGCACAAATGATTGATTTTTGTTTAGTACTACCTTTGTATCCGTGCAAGAACCATTTTTTTCTTCTTTTTCTTTTGTTTTCTTAAAAATAGTGATATTGGATTTTATTTATAATTGAATATCTGTAGAATTTTGTATATTTTTATACCTAAATGCATATGATGGAATAAGGTCTCCGAGTTTGTCTGAGTTTTTTTGGTTTTGTTTGTTTGTTTGTTTTTTTTTTAAATAAGTGTGGTCTTTCGATACTTACATGTACGTTCTACAAGCAACGTGATAAATTATACTGTATGAATATACCGGGAAGATAATAATATATTATATGAAAATTTGCGCATTTCTGATTACACCAGATTTTCAGAAAATCTTTTTATTTTTAAAATTAAAATGTGAAAATCCTAATGTAAATTACTTAGCCGAGAACGTTTTACAGAAAGTAGATATAATATAGTTTGCAATGATAAAATTCCGTTAACACGATAGCTCGACGATAGCGTAGCGTGTATCCGTCCTCGCATGCGTTATCGTAACGATGAATAAAAACGTAGATATATAAATTAGTGCGCACATCTTTCGCATTTACACGATACGTTGTATCTCAGTTTTATCTCATCTTTTCTATAAACATCCCCGAAAGAGATTGTGGTTTTTCAGAAGAACAAATATATGGTAGTTTCTGTCTCTTTTGTTAGTATAGCTGCACTGACAGAAAAGTTGGAAGACATCAACGGAATAATCAGAAGCCGTAAATCAAATAAGGACAGACTTTACAATGGCCAAAAGGAAAAGGACAAACAAACTAAACACACCATAGAAAACTACAGTTTGAGACCCCCTACAACCACAGGTGAACACAAGTGCAAAATGAAATGGTACACAAAACAGAACTCCCAGTAAGAACATTCTTTGAATTGGAAATACAAGAACTTTCGGTACATACCAATGAGGGAAATGTCATTTGTATGACGAAATATGATTTTGACGGGTTTCTTAGAAAACTGTCACTATTTATTAATTGAAAAAGAACGACAGTCGTTGGCATTAAGTGTGTTTACCAACAAGGGATTATTACCAATACTTTGCATATGTTTGTAGAATACAACTTTGTATTTTTTTCTAACAATTTACCCTGTAACCATTAATCTGATTGGTTAATTACCTATGTCAGTTCATATGCAAAAATACATTTTCAATCTCCTATGTCGAAAGATTTAATTCCTAATTCTTAATTATATGGGAGTTGATAATTTGTTTTTAGAATACATTTTCACTCTTTCAACAACTACCCTATAATATGATTGGTTAATTCTCTATGCCTTAACCACCTAAACAATATAACAATGTATATTTACCATGTCAACGGCAGTCGTATACCTCCTATATATGGTTCATGCCTAGATGTACCAGATTAAAGTTTTCATTTAAACGCCCCTTAGCGACGAATTGCCTTACAATGGAAACGTACAAAAAACGTAATATTAGTTTCATAATTCCAATTATAATTTATAATGATCGAATACGCAGGAAAGATAATACTATATATGAACCATTTGCGCATTTCGAACTATTGTTGAAAGTGGCGTTAAAACACCAAAAATCAAATCAAATCAAATCTAACGACACTAGAATATGAAAAAGGTTCTTGTGACAATCCTAATGTACAGAAAGTAGATATAATCAATTGTATAATGATAAGAGTCCTATTATCACGATAAGTCAACATGTATAATTAGAGTAACATGTATACGTCCATGACATATGCAGAGAAATTAAAACGTAGATACCTAAATTAGTGCGCACATCGTTTACATGATATATTGTATCTCATTAGATTTTCTTTCTATGAACATTCCTGCCAAAAAATGTGTTTTTGTTACAGAAGAAGAAATGGCAGTTTCTGTCTGCATATTGAATACGCTGCACTGCAAAAGATGACATAAAAACAGAACACCCACATCACAAGAACATTCGGTAGATACAAATGGTGTTATGACAGGACTGGGTGATGTAAATACTCATGATTTCTGGAATTTCATTAGAATGAACAAATATTATTTTGACAAGCTACTGAGAACAAATGTTTCTATTAAGTATGTTGCATATCTTATATTTGTTTTATACACACCTGCCCACAATGATGGTTTATTCGTTAGAGTGATTCTCTCGAGTGTGGTAGAACTCGGGTTTGATCCCCGATCGGTTAACACCAAAGACTATAAACATGGAATTTGCTGTTTCTCCGCCAAGTATGCAACACTAAGGAGTAACACCAAAACTGGTTGGCTTGGAATCAGGGTAATGGAACAATGTGGGGGAACATGTCTACCAGCGGACTGTTGCATCAATGAGCTAGCACAATGAAAATCAAACTAAACGTCTTGGTCTAGTACAAAGCGGATATCGTCACCATCTCATTGAATGTAACTTCTTCCTGCCTTGATGCAGCTGAAAAAATGCTCATGTAGCAAAATAACAGAACATACGGTGCATAGCAATGATTTTATGACAAAGTTAAGTGATGTCATCATCCGTTGGGATATTTAGACAATCTACTCAGAAAAGTCTCACTATTCATTATCTCCATCTGAACGACTGTTATTGACATTACGTGTGTTTGTCAACAAGGGACTTTGACTATTTCTTAGAATACCTACGTTCTGGCACCAAATACTGACTACGTATTTTTGTCAACAGGGGACTAGAATACCAGTCCTTAGAATACGTATGTATTGCTACTTAATATTGTCTACGTGTGATTGTCAACAGGGGACTCTGACTAGTCCTGAGAATACTTACGTACCGCTACCAAATACTTACCACCTTCAACAAGTTTTAAATTATGAAGAATACAGTGTTGCTATCTTTCAACAATGGACTATCTTACCTGTAATCTGATGTAAGTTTTATGTTATATGTCAAGATGTCCTAGATTAAACTTAGACGATCCTTAGCTACTAATTACATTACAAGGAAAACGTACAATATATGTTCTGTGGTCAATACAATGTTAAACAATTATGCTATAAAATTATATCACCAATAAAAGTCATTTTTAGTTTTTGTGTCTCCTACATAAACGAGTCTACATTTAGGGATCACTATACGTTGCCTTGCGTTGTTGTCAAATTTTCCTTAAGAAAAGTTTGAAGATACCGAAGGGGTAATCAGAAACCGTTAATTGAAGAATGGCAAACAACACAATGACCAAACGAAAAAGATACAAAAGGACAAGTAACGATCTACAAAACATTACTCAGGAAACTAGAGACCGAGCAACATGAATGCCACTAAAAACGGAGGATGAACGCAGGTGATCTGGAATGGTAGGCAGTTCCTGCTCCACGTGAGGCACCCATCGTGTAAAAAACCGGGTGATAACTCATGAATTGTTCTATACATATCTGACCGCAATGATAGTTTATTCGTTGGTGTGATTGTCTCGAGTGTGGTAGAACTCTGGTTTGATCCCCTGTCGGTTCAAACCAAAGACTATAAACATGACATTTGTTTTTTCTCCATCAAGTACCCAACCCTAAGGAGTAAGAGCAAGACTGGTTAGCTTGGGATCATGGTAATAAAAAATGTGGAGGAACATGCCTACCAGCGGATTTGCTTGCTTCAATGAGCTAGCACAATAAAAATCAAACTAAACGTCTTGGTCTAGTATAAAATGGACATCATCTCATTGAATGTAACTTGTTCTCGTCTTAATACAGCTCCATCAAAACGACTGTCATTGACAGTACATGTGTTTGTCAACAAGGGACTCTGTCTAGTTCTTAGAATATGTACGTTCTGGTACCAAATACTGACTACGTATATTTGTCAACAGAGGACTAGTATACTAGTCCTTAGAATACGAATGTATTGCTACTTAATATTGTCTACGTGTGATTGTCAACAGGGGACTCTGACTAGTCCTGAGAATACTTACGTACTGCTACCAAATCCTTACCACCTTCAACAAGTTTTAAATTATGAAGAATACAGTGTTGCTATCTTTCAACAATTGACTATCTAACCTGTATTCTGATGTAAGTTTTATGTTATATGTCAAGATGTCCTTGATTAAACTTAGACGCTCCTTAATCACTAATTGCATTACAAGGAAAACGTACAAGGTATGTTCTGTGGTCAATACAAAGTTAAACAATTATGTTATAAATTATCACCAATAAAAGTCATTTTTAGTTTTTGTGTCGCCTACATAAACGAGTCTACAATAAGGGATCACTATACGTTGTCTTGCATTGTTATCAAATTTTCCTTAAGAAATGATTGAAGATACCAATGGGGTAATCAGAAGCCGTTAATCGAAGAATGAAAAACAACACACTGCCCAAACGAAAAAAAAGTACAAAAGGACAAAAATGATCTAAAAACATTACACAGAAAACTACAGATCGAGCAACATGAATGCCACTCAAAACTGGGGGTGAACGCATGTGATCTGCAATGGTAAGCAGTTCTGCTTCACGTGTGGCACCCATCGTGGTACAAACCGGTGATAACTCATGAATTGTTTTATGCACATCTGACCACTATGATGGTTTATTCGTTAGCGTGATTGTCTCGAGTGTGGTAGAACTCTGGTTTGATACCCGGTCGGTTCAGACCAAAGACTATAAACATGGCATTTATTGTTTCTCCGCCAAGTACGCAACCCTAAGGAGTAAGAGTAAAACTGGTTGGGTTGGGATCAGGGTAATGGAACAATGTGGAGGAACATGTCTACCAGCGGACTGTTGCATCAATGAGTTAGCACAATAAAAATCAGACTAAACGTCTTGGTCTAGTAAAAAGCGGATATCGTCACCATATCGTTCCATGTAACTTGTTCGCGCCTTGATACAGCTGAAAAATCGATGGTGTAGCAAGATAACAGAACACACGGTGCATAGCAATAAATGTATGACAACGTTAAGTGATGTCATCATCCGTTGGGATATTTAGACAATCTACTTAGGAAAGTGTCACTATTCATTATCTCCATCTGAACGACTGTCATTGACATTACGTGTATTTGTCAACAAGGGACGCTGACTAGTTCTTAGAATATGTACGTTCTGGTACCAAATACTGACTACGTATGTTTGTCAACAGAAAACTCTGACAAGTCCTTATAATACGTCCGTACTGCTACTAAATACTGTTTATTTGTGTTTTTGTCAACAAGGGATTCCGACTAGTCCTTAGAATACTTACATACTGCTGCCAAATACTTACCACCTTCAACAAGTTTAATATCATGTACAATACATAGTTTCACTCTTTCAACAATTGACTATCTAACATGTAATCTGATATAAGTTTTATGCTATATATCGAGATCTCCTAGAATAAACTTAGACGCTCCTTAACCTCTAATTACATTACAAGGAAAACGTAAAAGATACGTTCTGTGGTCAATTGCATGGTTATCACATTTTCCTTAAGAAATGTTTGAAGATACCAAAGGGATAATCAGAAGCCGTTAATCGAAGAATGAAAAACAACACAATGACCAAACGAAAAGAAGTACAAAGGGACAAATAATAACGATCTACATTGTTTTACCAATTTATCCTGTAACCTTTAATCTGATTGGTTAATTACCTATGTCCTAACATATGCAACATTATATTTTCAATTTGCACGTCGAGAGCAGTTATATAATTCCCAATTCTTAATTATAGGGGAGCCGAGAATACGTTTATAGAATACATTTTTGCACCCTTGCAACAATTAACCCCGTGACCTCTGATATGATTGGTTAAATGCCTATGCACTAATATAAGCAATATAACAATATATATTTACCATGTCAAAGGCAGTCCTATGCTTCCTTTATATGATTCATCGTTCTTGATTATAATGTAGTTTAAATAATATATTTTATCTCATCAAGATGTACCAGATTAAACTTTTCATTTAAGCGTTCCTTAGCGACTAATTGCCTTACAATATAAACGTAACAGTACTTTCATAATTCATGTGATGAATAACGCACAATTACTTTCTGTGGTCAATGTGCTATACAATTGGAAATACAAAGCTATTCAATTATTATTTAAAAATATCATCAATGAAAGTCATTTGTAGTTATTCTGTCGCCTACATAGATGAGTCTACACATAGGGATGATCACTACATGTTGTCATCAGACTTTCTTTGTTCGGCACTCCTCCTAAAGAACTTTGTAGAAAACAACATAATAGAACACAACCTTTTACATGACATGAAGTTCTGTATTGTATTTTTTGCATCGTACTGATTTTTTGTGTTTCACTATGACGGGTTTCTATCTCCCAGGGACAATGTTGGTTGGTCGTTGACAGAATAATGTCCGTGTTCACCCCACATGTTTAGTGGAGTTTGTGTTCCTCGATCTCAAATTTGTGTGTATTCTTTTTTATATCATCGTTTGCCCTTTTCTCGTTTTTTCTTTTGACCATACTCCAATTTACGGATTATGGTTGCCCCTTTTCTTCAAACATTAAAAGAAACGAGGCAAAACATATTTAAATTGATCAATTACAAAACAACATGATTACATATACCATAAAATTTGTTTATTCCTGTTATATTATTCATTACACAACCCAAGATTATTACAGAACTCCAATCATACGTACATTTCTTTTTTTCTGAAATATTATTCTATAAATAAAGCCATTATCCCGCCTCTTTTTTTGTACCTGTCCCAAGTCGGGACCTGCAGCTCTAACACCATAGCACATGGTCTTCTTTTTGAGTTTGCTTTGTTGATATTGGTGGAAGTGTTTACCATCACTGTTTCAACTTTCTTTCCATATTTACAAATATCTTTTTACATATTTTCTATCAACAAATATTAACAATTATGTTCCGAAATTGTGTTATTTTTTATTTGTATTTCATTGTATACTTTTGTGGTGAGTGATCTGCATCAAAGGAACAAATGGTTGATTTTTGTTTAGTACTACCTTTGTACCCGTGCAAAAATCATGTTTTCTTCTTTTTCTTTTGTTTTGTTAAAAAAATAGATATTGGATTGTATTTACCACAATGTTTAAACAATTAATTTGATATCTACGTTTTTATTATTCATTATTGTCTACCTGTAGAAGTGTGTATATTTTTGTACCTAAATGCACCTGGTGGAATAAGGTCTCCGAGTTGATTTTCTTTTTTTTAAATAATTGTTTTCTTTCGATACTTACGTTCTACTAGCAACATGATAAATTATACTGTACGAATACGTAGGGAAGATAATAATATATTATATGAAGCATTTGTGTATTTCTAATTACACTAGAATATGGGAAACTTGAAAAACTTAAAAAAAAAAAATGAAATTAAAATGTGAAAAGCCTAATGTAAATTACTGAACCGTGAAAATTTACAGAAAATAGATTTAATATATTTTGTAATGATACAAATCCGTTAACACAACTAGTCGACATGCATAATTATAGTAGTATGTATACGTCCATGACATATACAGATATACATGCAGATATATTAAAACGTAAATACCTAAATTAGTCCTCACCTCTTCATCTTTACATCTAAAATTAGGTTTGTTTTCATAAATATTTCCAGAAGAAGCAGTGGTAGTTTATGTGTCTGTTTTGAGAATAGCCTCTCGTCAAGACAAGCTTAAATATACCAAAAAGATGTTCAGAAATCGTATATTCGAAGAAGGAAAGATAATACAATGGCCAAACGAAAAAGGACAAAAGGAAAAGCAATGATCTACAACACGCTGCACAGAAAACTACAGATTGAGGAAAACGAACCACACTAAAGAATGGGGATGAACGCAGGGACAGTGATTACACAAAACAGAACACCCACAAAGAGAATGCTATGGATTGAAATTACAAGAACGTTCGTTACATACCAATGATTGTATTACAACAGCTTTCGGGAAATTTAAATAGTGTGATGAAATATAATTTTAATGAGCTACTATTGAAATTACAAGAACGTTCGTTACATACCAATGATTGTATTACAACAGCTTTCGGGAAATTTAATTAGTGTGATGAAATATAATTTTAATGAGCTACTGAGAAGCTGTCACTATTTATTATCCCGAGAAGAACGAATGTCAGTGACATTACATGTGTGTGTCAACAAGGGACCCTTACCGGTCCTTAGAATACGTATGTAGAATACATTTGGTTAATAATTGACCTTTAACCTTTAATTTGATTGGTTAATTATCTATACCATGACATAAATAGCATAACTTTTTCCATTCGCAATGTCAAAGACAGTCACATTGTTCCTAATTATTAATTATAAGGCAGTTGAGAATACGTTTGTAGAATCAACAAGTAACCCCATGACCTCTAATATAATTGGTTAATCCCCTAAGTATTGACCTAAGCAATAGAACCATTTCTATATACCATGTTAAAGGCATTCATATTGTTCCTATATAGAGTTCATATTTCTTATTTATAATGTAGCTTAAATGACATATTGTATCTCATATGCCAAGATGTACCAGATCAAACTTCATTTAAATGCCCCTTAAGAGGCTAATTGCCTTGCAGTGCAAACGTACAAGAAATGTAACAATAGTTTCATAAATCCTGTTTAGAATAGCAAACAATTACTCTCCGTGGTCAATGTGATATACAATTGGAAATGCAGAGCTCAACAATTATGTTACTAAATACCACTAAGGAAGTTCATGTTTAGTTTCTATGTCGCCTACATAGATGAGTCAACAAATAGAGATCACTAGACGTTGTTCTTGGATCGTCATCACATGTTCCTTAACCACAACTCCTCATAAGCCACTTGGTAGAAAACAAATGAATAGCACAAAACATTTTACATGGTATGAAGTGGTGCACCTATTGCTGTATTTTTATATTCTACAGATTTCTTGGGTTTGCCAGTGTAGGGGATTCGATGCTGTTCAGAGGGTCGTAAACTATGGAAAATGTGGTTGGAGTCTTACGTTTGGTTTATTGATATTAGTGGAATTATTCACCATCCCTCTTTCAACGTTCTTTTCATAATTACAAATATTCATTTACATATATGCTATCAACAAACTGTAATTAACAATCATGCTCCGACATTTTGTTATTTTTCATTTCCATTTTATTATATAATTTTGTGGTGAGTGTCCTGCATCAAAGGCACAAATGATTGATTTGTGTTCAGTACATTTGTACCCGTGCACAAATTTATTTCTCTTTTCTTCTCTCCTTTTTTATTATCGATTTTTTTTTTCCTTTGTTAAAATAAATATTGGATTTTATTGACAACAATGTTAAAAAAACATAATTCGATTTCTACGTTCTTATTATTCACAATTGAATACCTGTATAATTTTGTATATTTGTTATACCTGAAATGCACTGCGTGGAATAGGGTCTCCGTGTTAATTTCTCCTTTTTGGTTGTGGTTTATCAATACTTATATTAAATTAGCAACACACTAATTTATACTGTACGAATACGCAAGGAAGATACAATTATATGAAGCGTTTGTACATTTCGATTTACACTATATTCTCACAAAATCTTTTAATTCTTAATGTAAAAATGTGAAAATCCTAATGTAAACTACTTCGCCGTGAAATTTTACAGAAAGTATAAATAATCTATTTTGTAATGATAAAAGTCCGTAAACACGATAGGTCGACATGGATAATTAAAATAGCATGTATGCGTCCATGACATGCAGATAAATTAAAACGCAGATATCTAAATTAGTGCGCACATCTTTCACCTTTACATCGTATTTTGTGTCTCTTAGATTGTTTGCCATAAATATCTCTGCAAATATTGTGTTTTATTCCAGACGGATAATAAATGTTAGTCTATGTCTCTAGTTTAAGTATAGCTTCACTACACGAAAATGTTATCAAATGGGTAATCAATACCGTAAATCGAAGGAGGGCAGACAATACAATGGCCAAGAGAAAAAGTGCAAAAGGACAAACAACGATCAACAAAACACTACACAGAAAAGTACAGATCGAGCAACACGAACCCAACTAAAAACCAGGAGTGAACACAGGTGCAAAATAGTACACGAAACAGAACACCCAGTTAGAAAATTCTTTGGATTGGAAATACAAGAACGTTCGGTACATACCAACCATTTCATGTCAACATTCTTTGGGAAATGTCATTAGTATGATATGATTTTGACGGGTTTCTTAGAAACCTGTCACTGTTTATTAACTCATGAAGAACGACAGTCATTGACATTACGGGTGTTTGTCAACAAGGGATTATTACCAGTTCTAGCCCTTTAACCTTTAGCATCAGAACATTTTCCATTTGGCAATTTCCTTATTCTTAATTATAATGGAGTGGTGAATACGTTTGTAGAATACATTTTTGCACTCTTTCAAGAATTGACTCTGCAACCTCTATTATGATTGGTTTATTCCTTATGCGTTGACGTAACCAATAGAAAAATTTCTATTTTCCTTGTCAAAGACAGTCATATGGTTCCTAATTCTCAATTAGAATGTAGTTTAAATGATATGTTGTATGTCATATTTCAAGAAGTACAAGATTAAACTTTCTATGTCAACGCTCCTTAACGACTTATTACATTACTGTGAAACGTAACAAGAACAGTTAACACTATTTTCTGATTACCCCTTTGGTACATCTATCTTCAAACGTTTCTTCATAATATCTTATGAATACTATAAAACGCACTTTCTGTGGTCAATGTGGTACACAACTGTTTTATAAAGTGACACAATTATGATAAATTATATAACCAGGAAAAGTCATTTTTAGTTTTTTTTGTCATCTACATAGCCGAGTCGAAACATGGGTATCGCTCCAAAGCCATTTGATATAAAGCAACCAAACTTACCTACCTTGACCTGAACCTCGAATCTCACAGTGAGCGGCGGTTAAGAACGAAACTTTATGACAAAAGAGATGATTTCAATGTTTCCATTGTGAACTTTCCATTTATATGTAGCAACATTCCAGCAACGCCTGCATATGGAGTATACATCTCTCAGTTGATACAATATTCCATAACATGTGGTTCCTATCCGGATTTCCATGATAGAGGATTTCTGCTAATACGGAAGCTACTGAACCAAGGGTTCCTCTTGGCTACGTTGCAATCATCACTTCGACAGTTCTACGGTCGTCACCATGACTTGGTTGACTGCCACAAATGACCACGGATATTTTCCTCTTGCCGTAACCACTTCTGGGTCCTCGCCTCACTCATGACTTATCACCGTATCTAGATTAACACGACAGGTGCCACTAATGGAGCAGGAACTATTTACCCCTGCGGAGCACATGAGTTCATCTCCGGTTTTTAGTGGGGTTCGTGTTACTCGATCATTAGTTTTATGTGTTTGTTTTGTAGATCGTTGTATGTCCTTTGTACTTTTTCTTTTGTCCATGTGTTGTCTGTCCCTCGATTTATGGATTCTGATTACCCCTTTGGTATCTTCAAACTCTTCTTGCACATATACATTTTACTGGACATGTACGGTACTCATCTATAATAAAAAAAACCAAGAAGGCAACACATGTCTTCCATACATGGTAGGTTAGCATCAAAGTCTTAGAAGTGACTTGTTAATCTTGAAATGTACGTTGTGATGTACAATATTAAATATTATATTATAAAAACTTTACTGAATAACATGTTTTAATAGTGTATTGCCACGGGTACCTGTAGAAAAAAAATAAAATGGAAAAAAAAATAATTGCTAAGTACAATTTCTACATTTCATAGTGTTTACCATTTGCAGTATTGTTTTTCTAATAAAGGCTATTTTATAAAATCAGTTTTTAATCATGTGAAAGTTCATATCCCTTTTCATCTAGTGTAATGAAGCATGAAAATATATATATTTAAAATGAAATTCAATTAAAAAAGTAAATTGGTTTTACGAAAAAACAACGACAGTGTAAAACAGTATTGTCGACATGATATATCACCTTGAATCTCTCGAGGGTTAATGGTAACACACGCAGTTCCAGATGTAACGAGATGGTTTGATTTATTGTGTTTAACGCCACTTTCAAAAAAATATTTCTGTTATTTCGTGGTGGAATAACGTGATGTATAATATATATGTACATATGCGTATTTCACGATTTCAAACATATTGTAGCGGCTATTGTGTATATAAAAATATCCCGCTGTTTTTAGTGAGGTTCATTTCGCTTAATCTTTTGTTTCTGTGTAGTATGTTGTATATACTTTGTTTGTTCTTTTTCTTGTGGCCACTATATGGTCTGTCCTTTGATTCGCTGCTTCTGATGACCCCTATGATATCTTCAATTTTTTCTATATGCATATATTTGGGAAAACAATCGTAAAATAAAATAGTCTTATTAATTGGGTTAATACTCCATTTTAGATAGCTGTCAATCCAATTAATATTAGATATTATTTGATTTTTTTTGCGTGTGATAAACTGCCATCTGAAGATATCCCGTATACACAATCGGCAATGTCAGGGGTTATATTTTCACACGACCAATCAACACCGCGCCTACAAAATATTGAGGCATAGAAACGAGCATACGCTAATATCCCATCGAACAATCTATTTAATTCTATTGTGTATAATGGAAAGGTTACATGACGTGACCCCATATGGGATGTCATTAGACGTTAGCTAGAGTATCCCCCCCGCAACACAAAAAAAAAAGAAGATTTAAACAAACAACTAATTTCAATTGTGTTTTATACTTGTTCGATTGATCAGTGAATATTTCGTTTCGTTATGTAGTTATGCAATAAGTCTTATAGGACTATCAGTTCTTGACAACACTATATTAGCATAAAAAACAGAAACAACAGCAGCCGGTGAATATCGTGTGTACTAATATCATTTTTGAATTTACATAAATGCTTTGTTTTCATTGTTTTATATGACGGATGTAAAACAACATTTGATTATCAGTGAGCATTTCATAATATATTTACACTGATATCTGCAGTCGTGTGAAAATAAGTCGAACAGAACAATGGCTTTACTGGAAATATCCAAGTTATCGAGTTTCCTGTTGTAAAGTTAGTTCTACACTAATGTTATTGGATTAAAGTTTTACTTCGAGATATGCAAGAAGACGATTTGTCAAAGTCCATGTTAGTTTGTAATTATTATGTATGGCAAAACATTTTCAGAAGAGATCTATTTAACAAAAGGTACCCGTTTCGCATTGTTTATATAAGAAAATGTATACGTGTATGAAAGCATCATAAAATATATATTAACTTATATTGTTTGGTTTTTTTTTATTACACCATATATAAGTATCCTGTATTTTGCTTGGTTGATAAATGTATGTGCATACATATACCCCTGTTCTCTCCTTGCCATGTTCTTGACAAGATGTATTGACCATTTTTACCCTCACGAACATCAACAAAACAAAATCATTCGTTGCCGTTTTACGTAAGATTAGTCAAATTTGAAAACAGGAAATGTTCCATGTGAAAGTAAAATGTCAAACGATCATATGAATTAACACTCCACTAAACATAAAATTTAATTTCCCAGAAATAAACATTAACAACAGAGAATCGATGGAAACATAACACAAAAAGATACTATTCATTTCGCCATTTATGTGAATGGTATTGAGCGTAAATGAACATATATATCAAGATGGGTGGGGCATTTGCGGCAAAAAATCGTTTTAATAAGTTTCCATTGACTATGAGTTCGCAAAGTGTTAATGTCTCTTGATAAGTATTTTTTTCGCAAATATATCTGCCAAACATGATATACATTTGTGCATGTATCTGTATGTAATTAAAGTCTTCATCTCCCCGTTTACCCAATGTCTAAAATAGAAGATGCTATCGTGTGGTAGTTTTATTCTCATCTGCGTATGCAGCCTGTTAGTATCACCTTATAAGTTGTATGTTTGATTCCCATCGATGTAGATGTGCACTAGATACATCTTGATGTGATAGAAGTGTTCAATGCCTCGCCATATCTCGGCGATTTTCTCCGGGTACTCCTGTTTCCTCGAGCAGTAAAATTGGCCGCCACGATATAGCTAAATTATTGTTGAAAATGGTGTTTAACCCACTAAATTAGATATCTACATTTCTATAATCATAAATTAGTAGAATACTTAGTCAATGTAAACAATACTTGTTAATTTAAATATGTTGTTTATCATTTTCAGACATTGACCTTTACCAAAAAATTGACGAACAGGATGGATTGAGATCAAAATTGTATCCCGCAATTGTGCGATTTTGAGTACAGATACGTATACAGAGGGTCAAATAACATTCAGTGTAATTTAGTTATGGACCTATTAAAGCTTTTCTTGTACCTGATTCGTGTTCAGCGACGGTAATAAACGGTAACAGTATAAGCGTAAACAGAGGACACCACATAAAGCGATTATAACGACGCTTGTTTCAGCTATTTTCAGAAAAAGTGGCAGTTGTTTTGGACTTTTTAACATAGCAGGATAAACCAAATATACGTACATTGACGGTAAAGAGAACATTTATTTACACTCGCTGCGAAACAGGAATCGCCAAAGGCTCGCATTTCTACCTATTTCTCAAGCTCTTAAAAATACATTTTATAATGTCCGATAATGTATGCATATTTCATATCTACGAGATGACTCCGACTTTACCATTGCAAGCTTCCCATTCATTTAAGCAATCAAATTTAGTGCATACGACACGATTCTGGAATAGCCTTCGTCAGATACGTTCAAAAGCGAAAAATTGGAAAGCCAAATAAATCAAAAGTATATGAGAGCACGAAAAAGAAAAAGCCTATACATGCTGCCAAAAATTGGCTATGGTCGCCATTGCATAGGGAAATCTTAGTTTTATTAGCAATTACATTATTAAGGAATTTTAGATTTCATTAAGAAACATATCTAATAACCCAAGTCATAACAGAAACACTGTCTACTGGCCGCAAGTTATCATACGTTCTAAATAGTCCACCAGATGTACATGCATTCGGAATATATATGTCCCAATTAATACGATATATCAGGTTCGTTGTATCCTATCTGGGGTTTCCGGGTAGAACATTGCTGTTGATGATCAAACTGCTTACACAGGGATCCATGACAGTTAAGTTCAAGTCTTCTCTTCGGCAGTTTTACGGTCGGCATGATGATATCGCACAGATTATCTCGCAGATAGCTCTGTTTCCATTGTCGTAATCTCTCTCCACGTTTACTACATTACCTGGACTTTGACAATTGGCCGGAGTAACACTGGGTGCAACACGTGGAACAGAAACTGCTTACCCTTCTAAAGGACTGGCAATCGACGTCGGTCGGTATTGGATGAGGTCCGTGTTGTTCATATTTAATTTGTTATGTATGGTCACGTTGGTCTTACCGTGTCGGTAATACAATGGTTAGCGTGCTCGACTCGAGTGCGGTAGACCGTGGGTTCGAACCCCGATCCGGTCAAACCAAAGACTATGAAATTGGTATTTGTTGGCTCTTCGGTAATCACATACATTAAGGATAAAGAGCAAAGATTGTTTTGCTCGGAATCAGTATAATGTGTCCGAATGGGGAAACATTTATATCTCCGCACTTGTTCCAGTGTTTGTTTAGTACAAATCGGACATCATCCTCATCATCTCATTGTTCTCGCTATGATATAGCTGAAAATTGCTGAGTTGGCGTTAAACAACAATCCATGACGATGATCATTGATTTTCTGTATTGATTTAAATTTTTATCACATCTTGGTATCATTACCTCTTTTATTTGACAATAATTTTTATTTCTTGGAAAATATTTTTTTTGTCGTCTAATAGTACATGTATTGAACTAGGTTAAAAATCGGTTATACCATTCCTCAATATAAAATCAGACACTATTAACCAAAATCATAATACTTTTGATGAATTAGGAATTATCTAGAGATATAATCAGAAACCATTAAACAAAGCCATATACGTTGAATGTCTACTAATTGATCATAATAAAATTATTTAATAGGTTTTATCATTACTTATAGAACATTATGCCTTTCCCTAGTACAATACACATGTTTTACTGATTGCTATTAAGGTTTTATTGGTATGTATGATACAAAGCCGGAATTGTGTTATGGTTTTCCGTATTACTACATATACTAAATACGTTTCTGATCGCTTAATATGAATATCATAAAGGGACTGTCGTGGCCGTGGTCGTATGGCAGTAGGATTTACAACTACATGTGCAACCAGTTTCTATCACCACTAACGTTGTATGTTTGAATCCCAGGCGGAGTGTACTCGACACAACATTATGTGATAAAATTTGTCAGTGACTTGTGGCATGTCTATTGTTTTCTCCGGGTCTGTGGTGTCCTCCACCAATAAAACTGACCGCCACAAAATATCTGAAATATTGTTGAGAGTGGCGTTGAACACCATAGAACCAAACCGCAGCCATATATATTACTACATATACTAAATACGTTATGATCGCTTGCTGGCGGCTTGATATGAATACCACAAGTGGGCCATGTTTGGCAATATTTCATCTGTTAATGAATACATGTATGGAAAGAAATCACCGAAAAATCCGGACCTTTTATTCATTTCCAATGATTTTTTTTACAATTGTCAGAAAAATTGATAAAATGTAACTTGAGTTATTATGCCTTGCTTTGGTTTAAGTTATTGTGTTTAACGTCACTTTCAGGGATTATTATGAAAAAAATATTTGGTCAATAGAAGGCAAATGACACGCCATTAACATAACATGATCTATTTTTTTCTTCTTTGCGGTTGCATAAAAATGATAATTGGCCACTAACCGCCATAGTCCTTTGTCGTCTGGTATATCAATTTCCCAGTAGTTCTCCAAGGAGTTGTATCATCAAATCCTAATTATTTCTTTGAAAAGGAGAGAATCATGTTATCACTCTAAATAGATTAGCGATATCTAACTTATTCTTTTTTCCCTTCGACATTTCGTATTATATGAGATAATCAACAATTATTTAAAGCCAAATCCTACCATTAATTAATTTCAAAGAAGAAATCAATCATCATCCCAAAAATAACTATTCCGTCGTGCTGTTTTGCAGGGTACTAAAATATCATATATTTATCTATTATAAGAAAAACTTGACGATACCAAGGCGGTAAAGCCGTAAATCGAAATACAAAATGCCAAACAACAATCTACAAAACATTACACATAAAACTAAAGATCGAGCAACACGAACCCACTAAAATCCGGGTGTGAACTCATGTGCTCCGGAAGGGTAGGCAATTTCTGCTGCAAATGAGGTCCCCGTCGTGTTACTCCTCTTACTATTAACTTTGATATCGATACATAGCTTGTCCTAGACAGTTATGCAGGACTCTGCAGTTTTATTTGCTATCGCAAGCTATGTTCTACATTGTATACATGGAGGATGGGACAATTATGTGCCTAATTCTATGGTTACTTTTGACTCGGTCGCCCAGAATATTTTGATGTTCTTCATTATAATATAATTATATGCAATGGGGTCATTACCTATGCAACCAGTGCATATCGCCCGTGGTTATGTATATTCTATTACAACTTTGATAGTTGCTATTTTGATATTTGATAGTTTACCAGTGACTTGCATCAAATCTGTTTTTTTCTGAGAACCCGGTTTCCCCCGAGCAATAAAACTGGTCGCAACTATATAGCTGAAATAATCCGGAGTGGAATAAAACACAAAGATCTCTTACCTTACCGTGTCGTAGTATCTAAATGAAACAGTTAAGAAGAGACGGCACCCAAAACCCTAAGCCCACCGCTTAGGAGGAGACAGACGTTATTATCAATCATAGCCCCACAGTGTCTTAATATCTAAACGCAACAGGGAACAGGATACGTCATCTACAACCCTACTCCCACAGCGCCTTAAATTCTAAAGTCAACAGTGAAAAGATATCACTTACAAACTGCATAAATATCGACATACAACAGTGAAGATGAGATGTCACTTGTAACCCTATCCTCGCCGTCCGTTAATATCTAAATGCAATAGTGGACGGAGACATCATATAGAACCCTAACCATACCGTACCTTAGTGTCTACATTCAACAGTGAAGATGAGGCGTCACTTACAACCCCATAATGCCTTAATACCTGAATGCTACAGTGAAGACGAGAAGTCATCTACGAACCTACCATATCGTGCTTTCATGTCCAAATGTAACAGTTATGAGAAGTTACTTATAAGAACAGTTTGAAGATACCAAAGGGGTATTCATAATCCGTATATTGAAGAACAGACAACACAATGGCCAAAAGAAAAAGTACAAAACGACAAACTACGATCTACAAAACATACACATAAAACTAAAGATCGAGTGAATAAGACGAACCCCACTAAACACCGGGGGTGAACTCATGTGCTCTGGAAGGGTATTCAGTTTCTGTTCCACTGGTGGCACCCGTCGTGCTCATAAAGTTATAAACCCGGTGATAAATCACGAATGAGGAAAGGACTGGGAAGTGTTCACGACAAGTGGAACATATGCGTGGTCACTTGTGACACAGCTATTCCATAATGCCCAACCAATTCATGGTTCGGTAGCTTCCTTGTTAGCAGCAACTCTCTATCAAGGAAATCCTCGAATATCGTATCAATTGATAGATATATTTTCCGCATGCAGGTGCTGCTCTGGAATGTTGCTACATATAAATGGAAAGTTCACAATGGGAAAATTGAAATACTCTCTTTTGTCATAATGTTTCGTTCTTAACCGTCCCTCTCTGTCAATTTCGATGTGTCGGTCAAGGCATGAGGCAGACCTATCAGTATATGTGGTATCGTTTATATGCGATCAACGAAATCACCAAACCTAGCATTATTTAGTGAAATGACATCATATATTTAGCGGAACGTGAAATTAAAGAATCGCGCTATCTTCTTTTCGTTTTCTTGAGAAGTCCGTGTATGAAGTCTGCCTTATACGAATAAAGGAACAAGTCGGCGAAAAGAGGAACACAGTTTGTACCCATAGGTATGCCGACTGTCTGTTGAAAAACACGTCCACATATGTTTTCATTAAAAAAAAACTCGAGCATATTGATGATATCATTTTGAGAGAACTGTTTGGTAGATTCAGCATTCTTGTTTTTACAAAATAAGATATGTCACTTCCTAGCACAAGGTATTTATATAACCTTACCACACCGTGCCATAATATTTAAATTCAATAGTGGAACCATAACCCTACCATATCTGATTACATAAATGCAACAGTGGAGGAATAAGTGACCTACAACCTGACGTACAGTGGAAGAGGCGTCACATAGAACCACAACCCTACCGTACCATAGTATCTGCATTCAACAGTAAAGAAGGAATGTCACCTAGAACACTAACCTCGCCGTGTCTTAATGTCAAATTCAATTCAACAGTGAAGAGGACAAGTCACATAAAACCCTACCTTCACCGGGCCATAATATGTAAATGAAAGAGTGAAAACAAGACGTCACTCACAATCCCATCGTGCATTAATGTCTAAATGCATCAGTGATGAGAAGTCACGTATAATCCTACCCCTACCGGCCATAATATTTAAATACAATACTGGAAGGGGACGTCAAATAGTACCCTAAGCCTACCATATCTTAATATCTAAATGCAACAGTGGGGGATGTAACAGAAAACCACAACCCCATCGTATTTTAGTATCTACATTCAACAGTAAACGGCATACGTCACCTAGAACCATAACCCCACAATGTATTAATGTCTAAATGCATTACAGTGAAGATGAAACATCAATAGCACTATGACAGCCCCCCCGGTTGCGTTCGGGCTCCGGATGGGTCAAACCAAAGACTATAAAAATTGGTATTCGCTGAGTCTCCGCTAATAACGCAACTGTAAAGAGAAAAAGTAAAGACCGGTTTGCTCGGAAGCAGGATAATGTGTCCGAGTGGGGCGACATTTCTATCCATGGACTGTTTGTCCAGTGAGCTAGCAATATATACATCCAACTAAGCGTGTTGGTCTAGTAAAAACCGGACCTCATCATCATCATCTCACTGAAAATTAACTTAATATGTTAATTGTGCGGGTAAGATATTTATATTGGGCATGTCCATAATCATATTTACGAGCAATCGTCACATTTACATTTGTATATCTAAGTTTATGGTCATGTTGTTCATGTGCATGTTCTTAAATAAATTGAGTAAGAGCTTATTGATGCGACCTTCGGTATTTTAAAATTGTATACATGTTCATTAATTGAAAATATGCCTACGGGCATTTAACATAATCTTATTACAGCGTACTTACAAATATGAAACACAAATTAGCCCATTAACAGACTCTGAAATTTGTTTATCCTTACTTAATACAAAAAATGGCAAATTACAGGTAATTGAATTTCAATGCTAATTTTAAATAAGACATCATGTTTATTCAGCAATTAAAGGTTATTAGAAGAGACATCTAAAAGATAGAAGAGTAATTAATTAGTGTTAGGCTGTTTTCTCCACCACATGGATTTACCTAGTAAAGTATGGAAATGTATGCGGATTCTTTTATCCACTGATCGATTGTTGTCGCAAATAAAGTAAAAATTCGGTACCCGCGAAAAAAAAAACCACTCATAAGATATCTAAATACAACAATGAAGAGGATACCTCACACACAACCCCACCGTGACGTAATGTGTAAATGTAACAGTGAAGATGAGAAGTCATCACAGCTCTATCCTCGTGGTGTCTTAATATATAAATACAACAGTGAAGATGAGAAGTCATCACAGCTCTACCCCATTGTGTCTTAATATCGAAATGTAACAGTGAAGATGAGAAGTCATCACAGCCCTACCTCATGGCGTCTTAATATCGAAATGTAACAGTGAAGATGAGAAGTCATCACAGCTCTACCTCATGGCGTCTTAATATCGAAATGTAACAGTGAAGATGAGAAGTAATCACACCTCTATCCTCGTGGTCTCTTAATATCTAAATGCAACAGTGAAGATGAGAAGTCATCACAGCTCTATCCCATGGTGTCTGAATATCTAAATGTAACAGTGAAGATGAGAAGTCATCACAGCTCTATCCTCGTGGTGTCTTAATATCTAAATGCAACAGTGAAGATGAGAAGTCATCACAGCTCTATCCTCGTGGTGTCTTAATATCTAAATGCAACAGTGAAGAGTAGACGTCACCCACAACCCCATCGTGCAGGATATTACACAGAACCCTAATTATACCTTGCTTTAATATCTAAATGCAAAAGTAAAGGAGAAACGTCATCTAGACCCTAACCTTACCGTATTTTAGTATGAACATGCAACAGTAGAGAGAGCGCCACCTAAAACTCTATTCTAACTTACCTAAATGCAACAATGAAGGGGAGACGTATGTTTCAATGGAGTAAAATAACATCTACATACATGCTTATTTACATCGTTGTTTACATCTATTTGCTATATTCGTGTTGTTCCGATTTATAATAAAGATCAGATTTCTCTGTTTTGGTCGACCACAGCTTGGCACAACAATAACCCTAATTTACTGTCTGATTTAACAAAAGGAAATATGACGTTTAAAACTACATGTATATGGATTTCTCTTAAACGTGAAACACAATACAATATTCGAGGACACAAAAGTTGATAAAAATCAAACATATGATTTCCCAACAACACAGAACATGATATGTAATTTTAGATTGTCCCCAAGGCCGAGTTAATAAACCTTAGGATATACCGAAGGGGCATCACCAATGAACAATCCAAAGAAAGTGCCAACCTAGTGCACACAAGACGAAGGGGAAAAAAACAAACACAAACAAGATGAACTGTGAGCTAATACTCACTCATGATACCCCCGCTCTTCGACAAACAGGAAGTAGGAAGCTGACTGGTTAAAAAACGGTTCCCACGATATGGGGTACCTTTATGAAGCTTGTGACCAGATTTCTACCATCAATTGTTGCTGAGAAAAATGCGACGAAAAATGGGCATATATGTTCAATTTGTATAAAAATCAACAAAGTCGGCATACAGGAAGTAGGAATCTGATGGGTCCAAAAACGCTTCCCACGATATGGCATACCTATATGAAGCTTGTGACCAAATATCCGATTTCTGCCACCAATAGTTGCTGAGAAAAATGTGACGAAAAATTTGCATATATGTTCAACGTGTATAAAAACCAACTAAGTCGGCAAACACGAAGTAGGAATCTGACGGGTCCAAAAACGCTTCCCACAATATGGCATACCTATATGAAGCTTGTGACCAAATATCAGATTCCTGTCATCAATAGTTGCTTAGAAAAATGCGACGAAAAATGTGCATATATGTTAAATGTGTATAAAAATCAACAAAATCGGCAAACAGGAAGTAGGAATCTGATGGGTCCAAAACGTTTCCCACGATATCGGGTACCTATATGAAGCTTGTAACCAAATATCAGATTTCTGCCATCAATAGTTGCTGAGAAAAATGTGACGAAAAATGTGCATATATGTTCAATGTGTATAAAAACCAACTAAGTCGGCAAACAGGAAGTAGGAATCTGACAGGTCCAAAAACACTACCCACAATATGGCATATGGCATACATATATGAAGCTTGTGACCAAATATCAGATTTCTGCCGTCAATAGTTATTGAGAAAAATGCGACGGAAAATATCTTGGACGGACGGAAGGACGGACAGAGGTAAAACAGTATACCCCGCTCCCCCTTCGGGGAGCGGGGGTATAATAACGTAAATAAGAGATCAGCCCTCCTACAAACAACTAGAGGTTTAGACGAAACGAACATCGTTTTTATGCGGGAAATCGTAACAGACATCACAACACGGAACTCAGAACGTAAAACCACATACTAGGACAAAACAATAAAAAACTATATATAAACTCTAGAGAAAACCGAAAGCGAAAATTAAATTTATAAACATCACATAAAAACTACTCCTGACAACCACTGTTGAATTTAACAACGGGTATATCAGGAAGACCAGACATGTCATTGCATATGCATGAATAATTGATGTCCAAAGTGTTCAAGCTATGCAGAGCATTTTTATCAATTGTGTTTTATTTTTATTTTTAGAGCAATGGTCTTCAATCAGGTTATGAGAAATAAAGAGATATATATATATGAGAATTCTAATTTTTAGCTTCATTTAAAAAAAAAATACAACGTACATTTATATTACGTATGTACAATTAATTGTATGACAATGTTTTAGTGATAACGTGTGAGTGATCGTCTTGACTTGAGACGAATTTATTTCGGTTTCTTAAACTTTAATTGGGCACCGGAAACCCAGCAGGGAAATAGAATCATATTATCCAATATATCCACGTTTTTGTTGGTGATTGCGCCAACCCATGGTCTATGTCACCGCCTTATATCGTGTGCGTTATAGTCAAATGTTTAAGAAGATTGCTTAGTATTGCTGTGATTTCTTATAGCCAACGCCAAGAAAGGGTTAAGATTAATATCGCACTGTACCTCTTAACACTAACGGGACGGACATACAATGCATTATATTTAAGAAGGTAGCAAAAAAACTTGTAACACATGCAATTTTTACAATCAACATTTATGTAGACAAGATTGGGAACCCCAAAATAGTGTTAAGTTTATTTTCGGACTTTACCTCTTAGAAATTAACGAGACGAATTATGTTTAAGGCATCCAATATAAAAAAAAAATTTAACACACAAAATTTGTACAATCAACATTTAATTTTTAATTTTGTTACTGGACCAGTTTGAACATGCAAATATATTTGAGGTCAATTTGTGAATAATTGATAAACAAACATTGTTTCAAATTACATACCTTATATCAAACAAACCATTGATAATTACTTATACAAATGTCTCTGAAGCACATTCTATATATTCGTACTTGTTAATATTGGGTAAATTTATATCATTTGAAACATTCCGTGTTTTGGCCTTTTTCCGAACAAGAAGTACCAATTCGCTTCGAAATGTCTTTGAAAAAATGAGGCACATGAAGAAAAATATAGTTGGATTTCCACAAGATAGAAAATCTGAGATAGCTCTTTCCATACTTAAACGACTAGATCCTTCTGAATATTCCATGATGTTGGTGATGGTCGCCGGCAAGTTTAAAAGTAAATACATAACAGATATTGCTAGAGTGGCGCTTGTAAATGTATAGCTGCGTTGAGATTTCATAAGTTTTTTACGTTTTCTCCAAATTGCAATTATAAGGCGAGCGTCTAGCAAGAATAACGCTATAAATGGTATGAAACAATAAGAACTCATTGATACCCAACGCCATATAGTTATATGTAGATCATCATAAGGGTATATTGTACACTTACCGTGTAAATTTGCATGCGACCACATAGCGTGCACACTCACAACGATTAATCCGACTAATATGAATACGACTGATATCTTAGCGAGAAACACTGTACAAAGTCGTTTGGCATCCAGAGAATGACAGACACAAATATAACGGTCTACTGTCAAAGCTACTATAAACCACACACAAGAATAAGTCATCACTCGGTAAAGAAAGTTCCATACTTTACAAGTCCATTCGGATAAATTGCCGATGCTCTCCAACTCAAATGTATCAGCTACCCAAGATTGTCCGAAAATTAAAAATAAATTTACCAAATTTATAACTGAATATGCGTACATATATACTCCAACTGACATTTTCCCAAATTTTCCTTTCCGGAACACTAACAACGTGGCAGTATTGCCTATAGAACCGGTTACAACTATTACTGGTAGTATATATTTATATAGGTCATTTTGTAGCTGACATATTGTTCCACAAAACATTTCGGTGCTGTTATTATTTGTATAATTCATTGCAGATATATGTTTTGTTTTCCTTCCGTAGGAAAACGTCGTTAAAAAAGAAAAGTATTTCTTATCATCTCTAAGCCTCCCGTGATACTATGATCCAAAGACACGAATGCTGTGAGTATATATACAATAACGGCATATACACGTTTGTCTCGGATTTCACAGATATATAACGAAAAAAATAATATTTTAGCTAATGTTAATGCGATAGTCGAGGCTAGGCAAGCAAACTTTCATAAAACACACTTATATATCTCTGCTGCAATCAATAATGTCTTGTATTAAAATCAAATTACAGTTTTAATAAATATTGAATACCTGATAAGGTTAAGCATGAGACTAGCTTCCTTTCTGCAACGTAAAATAGAACTAAACGGATCTATGTGTGTGTGTTGTTTATATGATATTATCACAGTATTTCACTTCACTGATGCGGGATAAATAATTGGTATCGATCAACTAAATATTATAATGTAATACTTTTACATCATTTATTAGGTTCGTTGATCTGATTCACATGTATACAATGACGCTGTCAATTTTATATAAATTTGCTATATTACGTTTTTCCATCTCCGGAAAAGACACCAACACAAACTAACATGGAAAACAGTTTGTTTGTTATTAGATGCTTTCTTTAACCACTACCTCAACAAAATATGTCAACTCAATAAATTTAACATAAAAATAAATTGTGAGGAAAAGCGTTATTTTTCAATCACTGCCTCCACGAAATATACTGTTACGTTATAATTCTTTAAATATTATTATTTACAAATGAACGTGTGATCTCCATTAAGTCCACATGCAGCATTACGTTTGTAACACGTTAACTAATATTTAATACCATCCATGTACCAAATGTAGAGAGTGCAAACAAGCTAACTTTAGAAAGTATTAATATTCCCTAAAAAGGGTCGACTTCCTCCTCTGGCTCAAGAAAGTATTAATATTCTGTCAAAAAATGACAACGCTTTCCTCTGATTCAGGAAATAATGGATATTCCCTAAAAAAAAGACAACATCCTCCTCTGGTTCAGAAAATTATTGATATTCCTTCAAAAAAAGACAACTTCCTCCTCCGGTTCAACAAATTATTAATATTCCCTGAAAAAAAGACAACTTCCCCATGTGGTTTAGGAAATTTAACATCTATTCATCTATATATATACTTGGCATTGCTGTTAGGTAGCTATATGTTCAGCGAATGCAGTATGCTGGTATAAAAAGAATCCGATTAATAAGCTATATGTTTTCCGCAACGAGCCTAATTGATAAGAAAATTATCCGTTGTGAGGAAATAGGATTTGAAATATTATTCAACAATGCTAAGGATTTAAATATCGACCATAGAGTATTGTTTGCGAAACAAATGAAAATAGGTAGAGCTATTAAAATACACATTTATTCAAATATACCTAATTAATAAAAGTTTGAAGATAACCAAAGGGGTGATCAGAAGCCGTAAATCGAAGAAAGACAGACAATGCAATGGCGAAAAAGAAAAAAGGACAAATGGACAAATAATGATCTACAAAACACTACACAGATAACAAAAATTAAATCAGACTGGAAATCCTAATATAACACATAAAAATGAAGCAAGTAAATAAGGGTAATAACAAAATTTCCGAACAATCTTCCAATGCGAAAGTCAAAACTCATAAGTATATAAACAGACAAAACCAGTTAACAACCGGAAAACTGGGAAAACCGTAATGATCCTGACTTGGTACAGGCATTTCCGAAGAAACCACAAGACCTAAACAGGGTAACCAAAACGAATGAACTTTACATACAAGAAATTGGAAAGCCAAATAATTTTAAAATATTTAGAAGCAAGTAAACCAAAAGTCATAAACAGGGTAACAAATATGGACTAACTTTAGATATGCCCGAAGGATATTGACCATAATTATATAGAAATATAGGAAATATATAGATTTCAAACATTAAATTATTAAATTGCACATTTACATCTTACATCTTATCTAATTAATCAACTGTTTACTTTGTAACGTCCATCGACCAGTATGTCAGTAATATCAAATTATGAGTGTATAAAGTTACAAAGGAAAAAAAGAGAATGTGTGTGAAATGTGAGTCTTAATTAGATATCCATGTGTATATTGCTACAAGTACAACATATGCTTAATAGCGTAGGGAAACATTACTCTGCAACGGTGACATCAACGATAATTTTTAACTGTCTTTTTTTATAAGGAATTGTTACACGTCCTCTTTTATATACAATGATTGGGCCATTTCGAGAAACTAATTTATGTTGCATCTTTAGATGAAGAGTTTGCAGATACCAAAGGGTCAACATAAAAAGTGTAACCATTTTTTTTATATATTTTTGTAAAAGGGAAAGGACTTCACTAATGTTGCTATAACTTGTGTCCAATCCCATTTGCAACTTTTATGCAATAAAATATACCTAAAGTAAACTAACATAAAAAGGACAAACAACGATCTACAAAACATTACACATAAAACTAAAGATCGAGAAAGCAATAATTTGTTGTTGATCTTTGGTGGCTACTTACAAAGCAATATTTCTAGACCTTATCCATTATATTTTTTTTTCTTGATTACACTGCATAGTTTATTGCTGTCATGATATAGCTGAATCACTGCTCAATTCACCTTTAACAACAATCGATGGAATCAAAACAAATGTCTTGTTTCTGGAGAAAGTCACGTTCACAGTAGGTAAAAAAAAATCACACAACTCCTAATGAATGGAACGATAGTTGTTTGCTGGCTATTTGATAGATAATTTGTTTTCGACCATGCCTATCATCCCTCATTGCTGTGGCAATCAGAAGATTCGTCCACGAGGTCATCCTAGTGCCACCTTTATGTATGTGATTTATTGCTGCAAAGTTGGTCTGATCATGACTATAGCTGAAAAATATGCACATGCTTTTTATTTATCTCTAATATTTCCAGCTGATGTTTAATTATAAACTTGTTATTTCTTCTAAGGTTTGGTTAGACACATTTGTTTTTCATTTTGTAGATTTGATACAGCTATGTTGGTTCATGCTTCTATTTTGTATATTATAGTCGGATTTTCCCAGTTGAAATACTGCTCTCTTGCGTTAAATAATATACAATAGTTAAATCGACTATATTAAGATGGTACCATACACTTCAGATAAAATTGTATCTGCTGGTTTAATTTTTTTTTTTGGCAGTGTGTTTCAATATATCCACTGTAATAAATATCAAAATTTTAACAAATTCCAACCAACAGACTCAGAGCTATAAATTCACTAGCCACATAACAGTTTTTCTCTCTGTGGTTTTGATCACCGAGATGCTTGAAATCTGCATACAAACATCATATGATCAAAACGTTCAACTGATTTTAAAGAGTTATCTCTCTCTAGTGTGTGGTATGTCCTTAAAGGCATACGTATAATTGACGATTTATATATTAAATATTGAGCAACAGGAACTCATGTGCTTCTTAATTACATAATCCTCAGTGCTGTTGTCATTTGTATGGAAATAAGAATGACAAACCAAAACTCTCTACTATGGGGTACACACACTGCGAAATTGGTACCTGTAGCTAGTGCAGATCGAATACATATCCCGCACATAGAACGGAGCATATATAAGGTCCTCGTGTCTGGAGAATGCCATGAACTGTGGGCGTAAAACACAACCTGTAGCCGCTCCTAGTAAATAAAAGGTTGTTGTTGGTCTTTGATGGCTTCTTACAAAGCAGTATTTTCCCGACCCTATCTATTATATATAAGTGTTCTTGATTAACCTACATGGTTTATTGTTGTCATGGATATAACTGAAGCATTGTTCACTTAAACTTTAATAATAATTAATCGAATCAAAGCAAATATCTTGCATATATCTTTTTATTCTCAATAAACCATCATAATTTGACAAGGTTTATGGAGAATATCATGTTCAAAGCATGTAATTAAGACATCATACAGCAACTCATAATCAGAAAATATGACACGAGCGATGGCCTTTGAAAGAAAATATGTTTTCGACCTTGTTCATCATCTTTCATTGTTGTGGCCATCCAAGTATCACCTTTATCTACGCGTACATGATTTATTGTTTGTAGATAAACGTTAATGTAAACCGAGGAGGCAATAAAGTAAGGACAATCCAGACACTGGCAGCATTTGGTACAAGACACAAACGAAGACATACAAACAAAACACAACAACAACAAAAAGCACAACACAGAAGAAAAAAAAGATGGGCGAAACGTATCCCACTACAAAAGCCCACAGTCAACCAAAGAGATGATCAACATGAATCCGAACGAAAAACTGAGGATGAACCCAGCTCGTAAAGGGCAAACAGTATTCCTGTTTCTTAAAAGATACCCACCTTGTTAAAATATAGTTGATATAGACATGAACATAGCTAAAATGCATGGGGGTGTTTCGTTCTCTAATACTTCTAGCGGGTATACAATAATAAACTTTTGTTCCTTCTAAGCTTTGGTTATACACATGAATTTCAGTTTTTTCTTAGTTTTGATCGCGCTTCCACTTTTGTAAATTACACCGGGTTTCTCGCTATATCGAATACCAGAATTGGTTCCATCAAGTAATTAATACAAATAAAAACGTAACTAAATAACTAAATACAAAAGAGTTATATTTCTTTTCATTTTAATTTAACAAAAAGTGGGTATGTTTTTACGTTTATTTTGGCAAATAAAATCATGTTTTCTCCCCGTATTGCAAACCGGGATTGACATTCGTTAAAGCTACTAAATACACAACAATAATACACTGTTTTACCTGGGTGTTCATGACAAGCGCACGTCTACGGACCAATTTTGCAATATGTAGCTGCTTTCTGGAATCTTGTAAGGTCTTGAATTTCTGTCCACAGCGACAATTATAAGTAAAGCACATGTATATTTAATTTAGTGCGCACGACTCGTTTCTGGAATAGCCATCATCAGGTACACTCAGTCAAAAAGATTGGAAAGACAAATAATACGCTAAGGCAGCCTAAGGTAACCTATGCCTAAGAGAGGAGAATTAATTACATTATTTAGAAATGTAAATTTCATAATTAATATATCTAATAAACAATAACTCTTCGACACTTTAACACAATTGTACATGCTAAATTGTTTCACATCTCTGTAGAGGCACTTACGTAACGCATGCAAATGAATACGAAGTCATATGAAGCGTGATTTGGATTAACCCATGGAAATATATTTGAAACATTTAACACATTAAGTTTGTTACTGCTTTTTCATGTCTATTTTATGGAATCCATATATTTGTACTGTGTTTTCGATTTATTGCAGACGCTATTAATTCTGGAGATGTATAAGAATGTCACGGTGTTCACATAACACCATTGTGGTGTGAATGCATTTTCTATATCTTATGATCGCAATAAATAATCATTATTTTCAATTTTATTTTTTTGCAAATTAAACTTCTAAGTTTAATATACAGATAAACTATGATTTAATTATCGGAAATTGTATGATATTGCTGTAGACAATGGGTCCATTACAAAACCTACTTTTGACATAAAGGTCATTCTAATATTAATTAGTCATACAACATATGAAATTTGAAGATATCAAAGGCGTAATTTGAAACCGTATATCGGTTGACAAACATTAATTGGGAGACATTTAGAAAGAAATACGAAAAGACAAACATTACGCAGAAAACCAAATGTTAAGGAATACAAAAAAACGTAAATATCACGCACAACGCACTTTTTAGTGGATAACCTTCACCAGGTGAGCTCTAATCCGAAAGATTGGAAAGCTGAATAATTTTAAAGTCTTTGGGAGCAAGAAACCCAAAAAAGCATAAATAAGGAAGGGTAGACAAAATCGGCTAATGTCACCTATGTCTGAGGGTGGAGAACCTTATAGTTAATAATAATTACATTATTTAGGAACTGTAAATTTCATTGAAAATTATATTTAATAAGCCATGTCAACGCCGAAGCACTGACTACTGGGCGGATGATACTCTCGGGGGTTAATAATCTCCAAGCAGAGCAACATGTACATGGACAACACTACTAAATAATGGGTGTGTCATGGCGTGATCTTGACGGATAAACAGTTCCAGCTCAAATAGTGGTACCCGTTGTGTTGCTCATATTAAAAAAATATGTTATAAGTCGTATTCAGTGAGATGTCACCAAAGTGGAAATAAAGCAAATACTGATAGGACACAAACGCTTTGGAATATAGTATCAACTGGTAGAGTATATATACTCTACACATAGATGATGCTTGAATATTACTACATAAAAATCGAATGATAGCAATTGGAAAGCTTAAATCATAATTTCTTTTTGCAAGGTGTCGTTCTCACCCGACTCTCGCGATGTCGATGTCTAGGCGTAGCTCAACGTTTGAAGCATACATAGAGGTGTCTGATGTATCCGTTATTTCAGGTATATTGCGATATATGAGATCAATATAATCGCCGAACCTCGAATTATTCAGTGAAATGACATGATCTATATTGCGGAATATCAAATTAAAGGACAGGGCTGTATTTGTAACTGCTTTCGAAAGAAAAAATATACACACGGCCACCAAATATAACAATTTTGTTGTGAATCAAACACTCGCGCATTTTCTTTCCTTTCCTTAAATACGGTGTTTGTTGATACGCTGTCATAAAAAATATATTTATTACCAAAACTATAGACCACAGTGAATCTGAAGCCCCGTGTTCACCGCTGATAGAGATTACTATTTTGGAATGATGTTGTGTTGAGAAGTCGGAAGATACAGCAATAAAAACGTAGAGACATGTATCTAATTTAATGTACACGATGTGTTCTGTAATAACCGTTATCAGGTACGCTCAAAGCCAAATAAGAGTAATTACAAAATAACCGAACACCGAGCAATCTTCCAAAGGGAAAGGCAAACTCCATAAGTCAACAAACAGACAAATCAGTCAACAGTCGGAAAACTGAGAAAACCGCAATGGCCCTGACTTGGTACAGGCACGTCCAAATAAATGGTGGGTTGAATAAGATTTTACGGCGCCAAACCTACCACTTCCATTACGTTTAAAAGGTTCCGGTTGTCACTATAACATCATTTTTAACAATACTGGGACAACATATGAATAATAGTATGGGAAGCCAATATAATGAAACATATATTCTATACACCAAATGACATCAGAAGTTATTCTTACTGTATTGTCTACTCTGATTGTGAAATGTAGAAATACAATAAAGTGCTTTTCCTTTACTTTCATTTGGATCTAAGTGGAATGTATTATATTCTGTCATGTTCATTTACCTCCAAAGCTTTTCTTACTAGTGGTCAAAATCGGTTAAAGTTACATGAAGAAAGATATCTTTAATTTTAATGATAAGTACATTATTACAATATATGCAATACAAATTTGTATATCTTATGTGTTTAGTAGAGTGAAGGAAGACCGACTTCATCATTGTCGTTGATATTGTTAAATAACAACAACAAAACCAAACAAATTATTGTAAAATATCTCACCTGTCTGCAATTTCACAGGGGGTATGTGTTGAATTGCCAAGTGAATTGTTTTAATAGTAAATTTCTTTATCAAGAAATCTTCTGTAATTTGACATAAACGCATAAAAATAGTGTTGGTTGATATTTGTCGTGAAGGTATGACAGGTGTTTATAAATAAATGTTAGAGAAACAGGCAATGTAGGCTACGAAGAAAAACAAAACAAAAACACAACACAATCTGTGTTGGACACCACTATACGTAAACAAACAAAAACAACGTAGATAAACCATTAGCCCTCCTACAAACAACTGGAGATGCTGACGAACCGAGCATCGTTTTTATG
>MJUT01050917.1:512558-556374 GCA_002080005.1 Gigantidas platifrons | reverse complement strand
CCTTTTTGCGATTTTTGATGGCATCTCTGCATTCATCATTAAACCATGGTTTACCCTGGTGTTTTGGATTTGTCGAGGTCTTTGGTATAGTCTCATCAGCTATCGATAGTACTGTTTCATTAAACTTCAAAATTGGATCGGTGGCATTTCTGATCATTTCCGTTTGAAGTTGTTCCCTGCACATCTGTTCGTACAGGGGCCGGTCAGCTTTGTCAAATTTATCCCGTGTAGGTCTTTCACCTACAGTAGAATGTAAGCTTTCTAGGATAATGGGAAAATGATCACTTCCACAGAGATCATCATGGACTTTCCATGAGAAATCTAGAAGAAGAGATGGATCAGTAACAGTAAGATCAATAGCTGAATAAGACCCATTCCCAGGATGTAAATATGTATCAGTACCGTCGTTAAAGATACATAATCCTTCCTGGGAGATAAAGTCTTCAAGATTTTTGCCTTTGTCGGTGGTTGTTTTACTACCCCACAAGGGGTTATGTCCATTAAAGTCGCCCATGATGATGAACGGGGTAGGTAATTGATCAGCTAAATGTTTGAGTTGAGTTAAACTTGGTGATGAATTTGGTGGTATGTAAACCGAACACAAGGTTATTGTTTTATCTAAAGTGATGCATACAGCAAGAGCCTGTAGATCTGTGTTGAGATTAACATAACTATATAAAATATTATCTCGAACGAGGATTGTTGAGCCGCCTGCGGCTCGATCATCCCCAACTACATAGGTGCTGTACACTGAATAATGTATTAGATTTATATTATCACTTTTTTAAATGTGTTTCTTGAAGACAAAATGCGATTGGAAGAAAAGCTTGGACCAGTAAGGAGATTTCAATCAAATTAATCTTTAGACCTCGACAATTCCATTGGACAATGTTATTCATTTTGGGGGCCGAATGGGAGATATAGTTCCCTTGTTCTGACGTATCTGCTCTCTATTATTAGAGCGTGGTGGGGAACAGCTATCATCACCACTGGCGCCATGAGAGGATGAAGACCTACTTCTAGATCTCCCTCTCACTGGTGGGGATGTATCCATCGCATCCCCCCAGACGGTGGTATCAGAATTTATACCATCATATCTGTTGCTAAGCTTAATTATATCTTTCTCTGCTTTTTATAAACGATTTGAATTTTGTTGCTTTTTGTTTTTATTTTCTGTTGACTGTTTTGGCCTCGAATCAGGTTTTGATAAAGCAGATCTAGATGTTGTTGATGATTTTGAATAAGATTATGTTGGTGTTCTAGAAGATGTGTTTGGTTGTGTGGATGAAGATTGTGTAGAAATTGTAGAGTTGGTTTGACTTGCTGAGGAAGTAGATTTTGTTTTGTATACGGTTGGTATTATAATAACATCCGTTGACGGAATAGGTACTTTGAATGGTGCGTCACTAGCAGGCGGCCAAGCGAGAATTGTTTGGGTCTCTGCCGACGTACATTGGCGTTTGGCAGCACCTGCATATGACATTTTTGAAGCTGGTTGGGAATCATTCGAGACGGTGACTTGTCTCCGAGCATCAAAATAACTTATATTATTTTCAACTTTAATTTTTTGTATTTGTTTCTCCTTAAGGTAAACAGGACACTCTTTGGAGGATGACATATGATCAAGGTTACAATTGGCACACTTGATCGGCTTGTCACATGTAAGACCATCGTGATCATCCTCCGAACATCTGTAGTATTTCGCATGACTTCTACACGACTGTTTACCATGCCCAAACTTCTGGCATTGAAAGCACCGAGTTGGGTTTGGGATGTACAAATCAACTTTCATTTTAAATGGTCCGACATTAATTCTTTGTGGAATTGAAGGAGTTTCAAAAGTGATTAAATATGTGTTTAATTTTATAGTGTTTCCTTGTTTTTTAATTGCGAATCTTTTGACGTTGGCAACTCCCTGAGACTTCAATTCTTTACAAATTTCTTCCTCAGCTAGTTCCAATAATGTTCGATCTCTGTGTTTCGAACCATTCCCTTACAATAGTTTAAAGTTCTGTGTGGTGTTGCCAAAATTTCGATGTCAAGAATTTTGTTTGCTTTTTGTAAATTTATTGATTGGGTCTTTCTATAACATTCGATTACTAAATCGCCTGATTTCATTTTTGTTACATTTTTAACTGCACCAGCTACACTTTTTATCTATTTTTCAAGTACGAATGGTGATATTTTTGTCAAAGGTTTGTTGTTGCCTTGACTTGAAAGCACGACGAATCGTGGCCATGGTTTAGAATCTTCGTCGTTTTCGTCGTCAACAATGTAACTTTTCCTTTTTTTCCCCTGCTCACCCCTGCAAAACACCGAAAACATCCATGGCGCCATGTATAATGGTTCACCATCCTTGTCCCCACCCACCACGGAGTGCCAACACGGGGGATACTTGAATTCCGAGGATCTCCGTCGGAAAGTATCAGGAATTCCAAGGATGGTATATTCGAACAGTAGAATTTCTTGATGAACGCAAGCTTCGTATCGGGGCTGGTTCCCCAATGAAACAACCGTTCGAAATATCAACTACTCGATTGACCCATTAGCCACCGCCTTCTNGATTGATTGATTGATGTTTAACGTCCAGCTAGCAATTTTTCAGCTATATTCAGGACGAGAATAATTTAAACGCCACGGGACTCGAAAAAAAGGAAATGTGATGGGTAGGGACGGATACTTTTGCCAGTGCAACATGTCTCCTATGGACCATTCATCATGAGCATAATACTCATAATGAGCTGTTACTCTGGGTTCTTTAACGTGCGAAGAGGGTGGCAATCTCTCAACACGGGACCTCGGTTTTATTTACGTCTCATCCGAAGGACGGGTTGGTTGTTAATTCATACACCCCGCACAACCGACGGTAGCCCCTTCAAGCCGAAGAAGCTCTCGGTCCAATTTCTATGCCCCGGGGTTGACCCCTTTTAGAGGATTAATGCCTCTAGGACGGAGAACCCTAGTGCCTATTCTACCCCCAGCACACCCTCTGGGAGGGATTGTACAAATAAAAGAAACATTTAAAAATATAAAAACCATACAACTAGAACATATGTTATATAACTATATTTTTGCATATAAATTAATTTCTTTTAAAAATCGCAAAATTGTGTCGCCTGCGACATTTGTAAATAAATTAGATAAACTGTTGGCATTGAAGAATGTCTGCCGAACATCGGCAACATCCACACAATCAATCAAGACATGTTTTAATGAAAAATTCGAATTACACGGAATACATTCCGGTCGTTCCTCATTATTTAACAAATAGTTATGAGTAAGTCTACTACGACCTATACGACATCTGGTCAAGACCACCTGTTCCTCCCGATTTTGACCGTAAGAACAAGAAGTCTTGCCAACTAGGGAATGCATTTCGTGTAATTTGTTATGAATTTGCTGGTCCCAGCTATCTTACCAACGTTTTAAAATATATTTCACTATAAAAGGTTTAATATCTGTATAAGGAATAGAACACTTGGATACAGGATCATCCAATGCGTTCTTGGCTTCCCGGTCAACGACTGTGTTCCCATGAATACCTATTTTTAAAATAAAAGGGTTTTGAGTTTTACAACTCTCAATTGCCAACAGGCAAGACAGAGAATCGGAACAGATCATGAATTTACTCGTTTCAGAAGAGGCAACGAACTTCAAGGCAAGAAGTATTGCATTATCTTCTGCACTGAAGATCGAACTGGCAGATGGTATTTGAGCAGGGTAGACCTGCTGTCCAAAAACAGCTGCCGATGCTACTCTTTCACCATCCTTTGAACCATCAGTATATATTGCAGAGTATTCAGATGTTACCGATCTAATTTCAGCAAAATGTTGTTGAATTAGTAAAGGGTTTGTTTCTGATTTTTTGCATTGTGTAAGTTCAAAATTAAAGGTAGGTTTTGGATTTAACCATGGAGGGTTTTCAGGAATTACAGTAGGTGCTATGTCATCCAAATTTATATCAGAATTTTCAAAGTGTGATTTTACTCGGAGTCCAAAAGGTTGAATTGTATTGGGTTGTTTATCGTAAACATTTTCATATAGAGGGTTAAAAACACAGTCATGTGCAGGATTTGAAGGATAAGCCTTCAATTTGGTTACATACTGCATACCAAGTTTGATACGTCTGTTTTCAAGGGAAGGCTCGTTTGCTTCAACATACAAACTCTCAACTGGAGACGTTCTGACCGCTCCAACTGAGAGTCGTAATCCTTGATGATGGACTGTATCTAGTAACTTGATATACGATGGACGGGCTGAACCGTAAACAATACATCCGTAATCTAATTTTGATCGAATCAACGATCTATATAAATTTAATAAAACCGAGCTATCCGCACCCCAGTCGGTACTGGACACAAATTTTAAAATATTAAGAGCTTTAAGGCTCTTATTTTTAAGCATTTTAATATGGGGTAGAAAGGTAAGTTTACTATAAAAAAGAAGACCTAAAAATTTAGTTTCTGGGACTATTTTTATATGGGAATTGTATAATTCTAACTCCGGGTCTGGATGGAGTCCCTACAGTTTTTGAGCTAGAGAATTTAAATCCATTCTCCATTGCCCATTTTTCTATCTTATTTAGACATAGTTGTAATTGTCTTTCAATGGTGTTCATATTTTTGCCCCGATAACATATCAGGAAGTCATCTACATAGAGAGAACCCTCAATGTTTTCATTTAAAACTTTAGCAAGACTGTTTATTTTAATACTGAATAATGTAACAGAGAGGATGCTTCCCTGGGGAACTCCCATCTCTTGTTCCTGTATGTCAGAATAAGTTGAATTAACTCTGACATTAAATTATCTTTCAGATAGAAAATTTGAAATAGAATTAGGTAGATTACCTTTCAACCCCATATCAAAGAGGTCTTTTAAAATGGCATATTTCCATGTTGTGTCGTATGCCTTTTCTACATCGAAAAAGATAGACACAGCATGTTCCTTTTTGGCAAAGGCGTTTCGAATAAAAGTTTCAAAACGAACAAGATGATCTAATGTGCTTCTACCTTGACGGAATCCACACTGTATATTGGACAAGAGTCCATTGGATTCAAGAAACCATACAAGGCGAGCATTGATCATCCTTTCCATGGTTTTACACACGCAACTATTTAGTGCAATAGGCTGATAATTCGACCGTTCGGAATGGTCTTTACCAGGTTTTGGAATAGGAATGACATTAGCTAATTTCCAAATTGATGGCAAGTCGCTTGTTTCCCAAATGTCATTCATCAGATCTAAAAGCACTTGGAGTGCCGATTCCGGAAGATGTTTGAGAATCTGGTAATGGATATCGTCGGGGCCACATGCAGTGTCATACGCCTTATCCAACGATTTTTTTCAATTCATCTAACGAAAACGGGCGATTGTATTCCTCCAAATTCTTTGATTTAAAATTCAATTTAGTTTTTGCTTTTTAAATTGTTTAAATTCGGGATGATAATTTTGGGTAGAAGAGTTTTGTGAAAATATTTGGCCTAATTTATTTGAAATGTCCTGTTCAGATGTTAATGTGTCATGTCCATCTTTTAAATGATGGACGCTTGTTTTATTATTTTTGCCTTTAATTTTGTGTACCATATTCCAAACCTTATTAATCGGTGTATGGCAATTTAATTTAGAAACAAAATTACGCCAGGAAGTGCGCCGATTTTGTTTCAATGTTCTTCGAGCTTTCGCCCTGAAGATACGGAAATTGCCCAGGTTCTCCGATGTTGGATGTCTTCTGAACCGTCGTTCGGCCTTTTTGCGATTTTTGATGGCATCTCTGCATTCATCATTAAACCATGGTTTACCCTGGTGTTTTGGATTTGTCGAGGTCTTTGGTATAGTCTCATCAGCTATCGATATTACTGTTTCATTAAACTTCAAAATTGAATCGGTGGCATTTCTGATCATTTCTGATTGAAGTTGTTCCCTGCACATCTGTTCGTACAGGGGCCAGTCAGCTTTGTCAAATTTATACCGTGTAGGTCTTTCACCTACACTAAAATGTAAGCTTTCTAGGATAATGGGAAAATGATCACTTCCACAGAGATCATCATGGACTTTCCATGAGAAATCTAGAAGAAGAGATGGATCAGTAACAGTAAGATCAATAGCTGAATAAGACCCATTCCCAGTATGTAAATATGTATCAGTACCGTCGTTAAAGATACATAATCCTTCCTGGGAGATAAAGTCTTCAAGTTTTTTGCCTTTGTCGGTGGTTGTTTTACTACCCCACAAGGGGTTATGTCCATTAAAGTCGCCCATGATGATGAACGTGGTAGGTAATTGATCAGCTAAATGTTTGAGTTGAGTTAAACTTAGTGATGAATTTGGTGGTATGTAAACCGAACACAAGGTTATTGTTTTATCTAAAGTGATGCGTACAGCAACAGCCTGTAGATCTGTGTTGAGATTAACATAACTATATAAAATATTATCTCGAACGAGGATTGTTGAGCCGCCTGCGGCTCGCTCATCCCCATCTACATAGGTGCTGTACACTGAATAATATATTAGATTTATATTATCACTTTTTTTTTAAATGTGTTTCTTGAAGACAAAATGCGATTGGAAGGAAAGCTTGGACCAGTAAGGAGATTTCAATAAAATTAATCTTTAGACCTCGACAATTTCATTGGACAATGTTATTCATTTTGGGGGCCGAATGGGAGATATTGTTCCCTTGTTCTGACGTATCTGCTCTCTATTATTAGAGCGTGGTGGGGAACAGCTATCATAACCACTGGCGCCATGAGAGGATGAAGACCTACTTCTAGATCTCCCTCTCACCGGTGGGGATGTATCCATCGCATCCCCCCAGACGGTGGTATCATAATTGATACCATCATATCTGTTGCTAAGCTTAATTATATCTTTCTCAGCTTTTTTTAAACGATTTGAATTTTGTTGCTTTTTGTTTTTATTTTCTGTTGACTGTTTTGGCCTCGAATCAGGTTTTGATAAAGTAGATCTAGATGTTGTTGATGATTTTGAATAAGATTATGTTGGTGTTCTAGAAGATGTGTTTGGTTGTGTGGATGAAGATTGTGTAGAAATTGTAGAGTTGGTTTGACTTGCTGAGGAAGTAGATTTTGTTTTGTATACGGTTGGTATTATAATAACATCTGTTGACGGAATAGGTACTTTGAATGGTGCGTCACTAGCAGGCGGCCAAGCGAGAGTTGTTTGGGTCTCTGCCGACGTATATTGGTGTTTGGAAGCACCTGCATATGACATTTTTGAAGCTGGTTGGGAATCATTCGAGACGGTGACTTGTCTCCGAGCATCAAAATAACTTATATTATTTTCAACTTTAATGTTTTGTATTTGTTTCTCCTTAAGGTAAACAGGACATTCTTTGGAAGATGACATATGATCAAGGTTACAATTAACACACTTGATCGGCTTGTCACATGTAAGACCATCGTGATCATCCTCCGAACATCTGTAGCATTTCGCATGACTTCTACACGACTGTTTACCATGCCCAAACTTCTGGCATTGAGAGTACCGAGCTGGGTGTGAGATGTACAAATCAACTTTCATTTTAAATGGTCCGACATTAATTCTTTGTGGAATTGAAGGAGTTTCAAAACTGATTAAATATGTGTTTAATTTTATAGTGTTTCCTTGTTTTTTAATTTTGAATCGTTTGACGTTGGCAACTCCCTGAGACTTCAATTCTTTACAAATTTCTTCCTCAGGTAGTTCCAATAATGTTCAATCTCTGTCTCGAACGATTCCCTTACAATAGTTTAAAGTTCTGTGTGGTGTTGCCAAAATTTCGATGTCAAGAATTTTGTTTTCTTTTTGTAAATTTATTGATTGGGTCTTTCTATAACATTCGATTAATAAATCGCCCGATTTCATTTTTGTTACATTTTTTACTCCACCAGCTACACTTTTTTTTCCATTTTTCAACTACGAATTGTGATATTTTTGTCAAAGGTTTGTTGTTGCCTTGACTTGAAAGCACGACGAATCGTGGCCATGGTTTAGAATCTTCGTCGTTGTTGTCGTCAACAATGTAACTTTTCCTTTTTTTCCCTGCTCCCCCCTGCAAAACACCCAAAACATCCATAGCGCCATGTATAATGGTTCACCATCATTGTCCCCACCCACCACGGAGTTCCAACACGGGCGATACTTGAATTCCGAGGATCTCCGTCGGAAAGTATCAGGAATTCCAAGGATGGTATACTCGAACAGTAGAATTTCTTGATGAACGCAAGCTTCGTATCGGGGCTGGTTCCCCAATGAAACAACCGTTCGTAATATCAACTACTCGATTGACCCATTAGCCACCGCCTTCTTTAACAATCCCATCTCTTAGTTATTTAGAAAACATCATTCATCAAGTTAGAATAATTAAAACATATAAACAGTGTTTACAGCATCAGTTAAAGGGCTTGACGTGACCAGCCGATGGATAGAATCGGGTCCATTCGACCTCCCATCTAGGTGAAGTAAGGGCCAAAGAGGTGTGTTTCAACCACCAGGATCCCGTCCTCCGCCATTACGGGTCGCAACACACGGCAAACGTGTCGCCTCATTTAGTCTGACTTCTGCGACAAGCAAAAGGGTGATGTGGGCCTATTCGTAGTACCCCGGACCCACACAGGGCAGAATTGATTCGATCAAGTCACTAAAACAATTATATTTTATTCAATTACAGCATTGTACAAACAAACAGGATTTCAAAATATTCTACCCTGTTACGAAATCGAATAAACTATTTTTTAACACCCCCTATAGGCATTCAATTTACTAATTCACGCACGCGTGTTAAAATGGATAAAACAATAATAAAACATGTTGAAGTGTGAAATAAATTAATAAATAACACAATAAAATAGACTGAAAACACTTAACACATTACTTTTGTGATTATGTTATTGTGTCTGTTTCCATGGCTATTTAATGTAATCCATATATTTGTACGATTTGTAGATTTATTATGTAGAATTAGTGGCAATGCGTATAACTAGAAGCCATTAATTCTTGAGATGTATAAGAATGTAACAGACCTAATCACATAAATAACTGTTGTGTACGTGCATTTTCTTTATTTTATTATTGCATTTAATAACAGTGATCTACGTGCATAGCCTTTATTTTAATATCACGATAAATAACTGTGCTGTTGTACGTGTATTTTTGTTTCATTACCATAATAAATAACTGTGGTGTACGGGCGTTGTCTGTATTTTTTTTTGGCAAGAAATAACTGTGGTGTACATGCATTGTCTGTATTTTATTATTGCATTTAATAACAGTGATCTACGTACATGGCGTTTATTTTAATATCGCAATAAATAACTGTGCTGTTGTACGTGTATTTTTGTTTTATTACCACAATAAATAACTGGTTTACGGGCGTTGTCTGTATTTTTTTATGCCAAGAAATAACTGCGGTGTACGTGTATTGTCTGTATTTTACTATCGCAATGAATAACTGTGGTGTACATGCATTGTTTGTATTTTTATCGCAATAAACAACTAGGGTGTACGACCGTTGTATGTATTTTATTATCGCAATGAATACCTGTGGTGCAGGTGCATTGTCTGTATTTTATTATGGCAATAAATAACTGGTGTACGAGCGTTATCTGTATATTATTATCGCCATAAATAACTGGTGTACGTGCATTGTCTGTATCTTATTATCACAATAAATAACTTTGGTGTACGTGCATTGTCTGTATTTTATTATCACAGTAAATAACTTTGATGTACGTGCATTGTCTGTATTGTATAATCGCAATGAATGTCTGTATTTCAATACATAATTGTGGTGTACGTGTATTGTCTGTATTTCATTCTCACAATAAATAACTATGGTGTACGTGCATTTTCTGTATTTCTATATTTAATTTTCGCTATCAATAATCTTTGTTTTTTTTTATTTTACTTCTTGCAAATAGCTTCCTGATTAAATATGCAGATAAATATGATTATATCATCGGAAAATATATGATATCATTACTGTCAAAGGGATGGTTACAAATGATTTGAACATAAAAAAAAATAATCTCAAAATAATGTCGTACAACATCTGTGAAAAATACAAAACTAGCAATATTATTCTTAATATAATATACACATTATAGCGGTTTGTGAATTTTACCTTGAAACGACCGTTCAGCATGTACTAAATGTTTTTCGATGTCACCAATGAAAGGGTTAAACACACATAATAGTGGCGATGTATGGTTAAGCAGATTGCAGCAGTAGGTCGTCTTGGTCGCTATCGTATTGTAATCAGTACCAACCATCAATAAAGATGGTAGTCAAATCCCCCTCGTATTCGAAACAACTTTACTTAAAATTTTGAGTATCTTTGTTTTCTCCGCGTACTCTGCTTACCTGCAAAAGAGCTGTATGCCACGATATAAATGTACATTTGCATTATTTAAAACAAACTGGCTTTCAAAACTCCAAACACCCAACCCAAAAGGAAAATAATTTTATGTTGATAGACATATACTATTTCAATTCAGAGGCACAGGCAACATTGGGCACAACACACATAATAAAATGAAATAAAAAATACCATTCTGTCAGATCTGTTAAAAAATCCATTCCTAAAATATACATAACCGCGCAATTTCCTGGCTTGGTACAACCACTTCAATTAAACGCGGCGGGGTTAAGCAAGTTTTTCCTTATAGTGAAAAGATGTGGTCTTGCTAGGGTGCAAAGATAAAAACCCACAATAAAACTAGAACGATTGGAAACACCGACCCCATCAAAAAGCCAGGGATGAACCCATGTGGTAGTGAATGGTATGTAGTTCATGTTTCCTTTAAGACATCCTTGTGTAACTCATAATAAATTACGGTAACAACTTGTCCGTGATAGATGTCTGTCAAACTGTCACTATTATTTACAGGAATGCAAATTAACGGTCGCCCAGTCGCCCACGGCGAGTAACATTTCAGCTGGGCGATCAAATATTACTTTGCGGTCGCCCAGTTGGCGATTAAAATTTATTCATCACTCCAAGTTTCCACTGCCAACGGAATTTTAGAACGGCATTAAATTCCGTTTTCAGTTTTAATAAAAAATGTCAGACAGACTTGAAATTTGTTTATTTATTCTGTCAGACCGGCACATTCCTATTTTTATTAATCAGAACGTCTTCCTATGGTATTGTAAACGTCATTTTAGTAGGAACGGGCACCTGCAATACGTGAAGCCTTAAAACTGAAATGCATTACTGAGCACAGAAATAAGTTGACTTCCATACTCCAAAGGTATCAAAGATTGTTTGTATTTAATTAAATTTGTTTTGAGATGCTTATATATTGAAGATGACACCAGATTCATGTTCTTAACTGAAATTAAAAAATGTAGGTAAACCGGATGTTGATATTGATGTAAAATATTCGGAACGGGATCGGACAGTGAGATACGGATTGTTGTCCATATCTGCTATCTTTTTAGATAACTATACAGAAAAATATTTAATTGAAAAATGTACAATGTATTTACATGAAAATTGATTGATACTTGTAATCCAAACTAAGGTGAATAACTTGTCTATTGCAAATGTACATTTTAGTTTATTTTCAATTTGAATTGATATCCTAAAAATTTCCAAAATAATAGTTGTGTATTGGATACTTTTATACAGTTAATTTTATACCATACTATAGAATATATTTCAAATTTATAAACCTATGAAATAAAAATTATCTGCTACAATTTACTTGTTTACAAATAAAAAAAACCCAATATATTAAAATACAATATCTGCACACATATAATAATATACAGCATACAGTAAAAGGAATAAGTAAACACAGATATGTACATATACTGTATTCATTACATCAACTGGATACCTATACTGTGCATTATATATGTATGCCGACTGACAGTCACATAAAGACTGCTTACTAAATTGCCAGCAAACGTCATTATAGACAAGTTTGACATCACAAAAAAATTCATTCCTAACACAATTAGGATTTTTTTTTTAGGTCAGATCAGGGCATGACTTGATTAAATTTAATTATTGCTGGATCTATCACACAAATTAATTCAACATCTCTGGAAACCTTTTTTGCGTACCCATTCACCTTTAAGAGTTTAAATTATAAGTACATGTAGGTAGTTAATTCCTGTTTAGAAAATGTGGGAGTTTATCAGTGGCATAAAACCTCCACAAAAGAGGAAGACAGACTGAAGATAAAAATGCATACTGCTACAAGTATTTAAAAAGCCTGTATATCAGGTCCGAATGTTTTGATTTTTCTTTTTCATCGACTGAAAAATAAAACTGGGCCCTTAAAAATTTAGCTGGGCCCCTAGAAATTAGAAGTCAGTAGCCCAGCTGGCTACTGGGAAAAAATATAGTAACTACAGATGGAATTGTCTGGTATCATGACATAAAATACAAGTATATCTATATTTATGACTTTATTACCATTGTAATACTAGTAAACACGTATATCAAAAATGTATCAAATTCAAAGCCTACAACACGTTTCTGTAATAACATTCGTCAGCTACACTCAAAGCCAAAATATCTGAAAACCAAATAAATTAAAAGACTTTGGGAGCAAGAAAACCAAAACGGCCTAAATCATCCATTAACATCTTCAAATTGAATAATCATTCTCTACGTGATCTAGTAAGACAAAACAGATTACTTTCATGATTTGAAACAGTTAAATGTCGTTTGTTTTAACATAAATACCAGTCCCATGTGAAACGTGAGTTAGCACAATCAGAAATGATATTTGTTGACTTGTAAACATCTCGCGAGATGAACTGAGATTTGAATAAAAATGTACATGAAGAGACATTTAATGTCTTTAAAATAGATTACTAAATACATTCATTGAGTTTTGGAAAATTGCTTCAAGCTGATTATACATATGATTTATATGTGGGAACTCAAGGCGGTAATCAAAGAAAGAAAATTGGATCGGTGATTATTAACAATGCTAAAAAAAAATATACATAACGATGATAAAACTCCAGATCAGCAGTAAATTCATATATGAAAATCTCTTTCTATCCATTTAATTAGACCTCCATGAAAACTGAAATATTTTATAACATGGTATGAAACACCAAAATAATCTCGATTTATCTACTAGTACATCCAAAAGCACAAAATAATACTTTAATTTGACGTGTATACTGCAATATGATTGGCTGATCCGTCTAAAGCAACTTTGTTTATACTTGATAATCTGGGTTGGTATTGTGACGTCGCCAACATAAATGCGACAAATTCAAATTGTCCCATGAAATAATCGTAATTAAAATCGAGGAATCATTACATTTTGTTGTAAAAATTGAATTATAAGCAATATGTTCAATTTTTGAACAGGTTATACTTGCATGACCTGGTTTGGGGCAGTTTACGCATTTCATACACCGATTCGCGGTTTATCAAGTGTAAGCTGCCCCAAGCCAACTCAAAAATTAAACGTATTCCTTAAATATTCCACAGTTACAACTAGCAACTTTTGATTTTTGATTCGATAATCCTATGTGTTTTATAATCGTTTCTTTCCATTACTTTTATGCATATTTTAACAAAAGTTCTAGATACTGGAGAGGGTACCACGGGCTCAATACACAACCGCCAAAAGGGAGGAGTGAGGGATAGTGGATGATATCTCGATGTGGGTTGTCGGTCTATTATACAAAAAGCATGATTCTAGCTCATAGTGGATATATGTAATGTATTTGGAGAGTGTCAAGCTCACAAGAGGTCACAAGCCTATTTTTTGTAGATTTTATGAAACAGTAGAGCATTGCATTCGCTACAGAGGGAAACATGTTTCGTCCCTATCCATCTCACTGTACTTTTCAAGTAGTAGTCAAATGTACTATTTAAGGCAAACAGACGTATAACAATAGCGCTTATGTCAAAGTCCCCACACAAACGAAGCAACGTACAAAGTGTCACAGAAAAAAGAGGATATGACTGGTAATGTGGGGAAATGTTTCCTTGTAACAGGCAACCAACGACCAACTGCTAATAAGCCATGGCTCATTATGAGCTACTGCAAAATTTCTTTTACGTGCACGGAGCGTGGTATTCTCCTTCCACCTGGAATTTGCTGAAATCCGTAAGTAGAGTCGTTCCGTATATATTTATCGACCATCCCGTTTGGAGAGATTGTATTCGGCAGTGAATACATTAGGTTTGTTTATATAAATTCTTGAGTTCCCTCGGGAATGCATGGTAAATATGGAAAGCTGCAAAAGGTCACCGCCTGTAGTGAGTGATTTATCATTAGGGGAGGGGGTTTATGATGTTTACTTCACTTTCAACAATATTTCAGCTATATCATAGAGGTCGGTTTTATTTGGGGTGATATGCATTGATTGCACAGGTAGTTGTAAATCCAACTACCATACGATCACGACCATGGCGGCCCTTTCTTTCAGTAGGAGTTGCACCAACTCTCTGCTTCTACCTTTCGCAGTGGTTGTATTATGGATTTTCTGTTTGGGATGTTAAATGGCTTATATTCATGTAAATTCGTGCAATTATTCCTGCAATTATTATATCCCTACAACAATGCGTGATCCACAACATTTGGCATTGTCAAGAACACTGTTAACGTTTTCTCATTGATTGCTTTTGATTAGATTTTTTGTTGTACTGACTACCACAAGAAACACACAAAAATATCGGTTGATATGTCTGTACACCTAGTATATAACCATTGTCTGGTATCCGTGATTTAAACTACTTTTTAATAAGATCTTTTATCGCTATGAGATTGTTAGTTTCGTTTTTTATTGTAAATAACTATGACAAATTGTTCCCTTGACATTCCATTAAGTTTTTAAGCTAATCACGAGCCTGATCATGCTACCTATACCACGATCAGCAGCCATATATAGACATAAATAATATATGTTCTGTCAGGAATAATTGAAAAATTTCAGCTTATTTCTAATTTATATCTGTGTAATTGTTCTTTTCAAGATATAGCTCACGTACACATGATATATGAGTTTTTTACAACTTCGTCTATATGGCTATATAATATACATTATTGCCATGAACGAGAGAATGTATCGTAGACTGAAATAATATAGTATGTTAAGGTGCGATACGTCTGTTACATGATTAGAAATATATGTGTTTGACACCACTTTTCAACTAAGGTCAATGTCCTCAAGGAAAAATTAACCAGAGATGAGTTTGGCTATTATGTTTACGTCCTTGTTCATACATATTATAATTTTTTGGCTGTCCGAGGACTTTAATTATTTGTATTTGGCATCCCTATCTTTTGAGTGAGCAAACGCGAGGAAGGTTAATGCAGAACAAGGTCTTGCATCTAAATTAGAACTCACCATTTTTATCAATAATATTTCATTTTTTTCTGTGGCCGCGATTTATTTTGGAGTAGTACACAGGAGACATTGTTGACCTTTCACAAGTCACCGACGATTACATAAAGTTGTGTTGAATATAAAGATCAATAACTATACTCGATTTATTTTATTTCTTTACATTTCAGAGATAAGTTGGCATACAATTCGATTGAAACCCGAAATGTTTGGAAGTTCTCTTAAAGGATTTCAGTGTTGCCCATAGGAGCTACGAACGTAGATTCTGCGTTAATTTAGTAGTAATGTTGGCTTCACCGTTTCGTGTAGGTAGTAGTAATATCGTTCGTAAAACTAATGTTCTCCTCCCTCAAACTTAGGTGACCTTAGCCAATTTGAGGCCCTTTAGTTTAATTGCTCCCGAAACTAAATTTAAATTATTTGTCTTTCCAATCTTTCGATTTTGAGTGTACCTGATGACGATTATTCCATAAACGAGTCGTGCGTATTACATTAGATATATATGCGTTTTTATTTTATGGGACACGTGGATATTTCAACGCCCTATATATTTGTTCGAGGTAGATTTATTCTGTAGAACATTAATCTCAATAGATGTTGCTTTCTGAGACATGAAATCATGATATATTTTTTCGAAGACGTCATATGTTGTTGTCTGTAATCAAATAGTATTTATAGGTCTTTGCTGACGATGTATAAGCAAATTCAATCATGTGGTATTTCAGCATGACGTTAAAATTTCAGCCTGCAATTACCATAAATCACAGCCATTTTCTACTTGATATCAATCGGATGATAAGTGATACATGAAACTCTCTAACTTACGTGTCCTGTCATAATATTATATGATTGAAAGTGTTTTCTATTGAAAAAGACAATTGGTTATCAGAAATGAACAGATGATTGTAATAAATTCAAACTTACTCACGCAATAATCACACATGAACACAGTGTTAATAGGTTTGAATGGTATGCTATTTCCCCTTGGGTAAAATGCCAGTTGGTTAATTTATAATCCTACGAGGAAACTAGTGCACCCACACATATAATTGCACTCGCCTAAATTTGTATTAATTTCATATAGAAAATAATCGACTTGTATTCTTAGCATTTTCTATATTCCTTTATACACAATCCTGCCGTACACGTGTAGAATAAAATACAAAACTCATCCTTATTGTCTGCTGTTTTGTGAACATTGCACTATTTACACGTTAAAGACAGTTTGCAGGAGCTCACGATGAACAGCAGTGTGGTCGTTGATGGCCCGTTACGAGGCAGAATTGTCCGATCCATTCCGTAATCGTTTGATTTCGTTAACCTCCGAGACATTCGTAGAAATAGAATAACGAGTAACAGTTTGGTATGAATTGACGTTTGTTTGTAGTCCTTTTACAGACACAATTGTTCGACCCTATCGATCATTTGTTCCTGTAAACTTCAACTCGCAGCACCATATTTCACTTTCACGATTGAATGTTTATATACCGGTACTTCTATTTACGGCTTCTGGTTACCCCTTTTGGTATCTTCAGACTTTTCTACTTAGCTAGCTATATGTTCCTTTTATTTATTGTCTGCCGTAAATCTAGTAGTTGTGAAAAATAAATAATTTGAAAATACTGGTAAACTATGCGAAACAAAAGGTTTAGGTTGATACCTTGGAGACCCCAAAATCCTGTAGTTGGGGAAATTTTAAATTCTGGTAAACTAGTCGAAATAAAAGATTGAGGTTGATAGCTTGGAGACCTCAAAATCATGTAGTTGGGGAAATTTTAAATTCTGGTAAACTAGTCGAAACAAAAAGTTGAGATTGATGGCTTGGAGACCTCAAAATCCTGTAGTTGGGGAAATTTTAAATTCTGGTAAACTAGTCGAAACAAAAGATTGAGGTTGATAGCTTGGAGACCTCAAAATCCTGTAGTTGGGGAAATTTTAAATTCTGGTAAACTAGTTGAAACAAAAGGTTGAGGTTGATAGCTAGGAGACATGATTAAAACAGTTGAATCGCTCAATCATATGACTTTCAGGAATGTCCATATGTTGTCATGTTACCTCTATTTCTATTTTGTTAATATAATACACCACCCTTCATGACAAATATAATTATTGTATGTTGGCTTTCCAGTTACTGAAGCGTCTAATAACATGCTGTTTTCTGCCTAAGAAACATAACTATGACTACTAAAGAAATCAGATACTCCAGCATGAAAATCGAATGTGATGTGAATCTGACTTTTTGATATTGGGTACCTCAATTCCATATACCTCACACTCTCTTTTGAAATAATAAATTCCAGACAATCACGCGTCTTACTGAACATTCCGGAATTAAAATGGAATGTGATGCTGTGAATCTGCCTTTTTTGTATTGGGTACCTGAATTAATGATGTGCCTTGGTAAGAACGATATATCGTGGTTTCAGATCTATGGAGAGCAACTTTTTTCATCGCACTTATACTAAAAGTGTGACATCGATGAAACTGTGAACAAATTACGTTATAATGATAATATCAATAAACATACATGATGTTTTTGGTTCATATTTGAAATTTATAGTAACGAGATTAAAACCCTTAGTATATCAACGTTTAATATGTACGATAACCCGTATAGCAATGCTAAAAAGCGGTCCTAATCATATCGTAGGACATTTGGCCTCGTGTCTGATAATAATGTCGTTGACATAAAAATACTAAAAATACATATTAATACACTTTGATATAACATAAATGAGACTTATTTTACAAATAATTATATTCAAATTATAGAAATCGGTGGCCTAATTTAAAAAAAAAAAGGATTGATCGAAAAATTGATAATTCGGTACTCCTACCCATAAGTGACCCGTACATGAATGATGAGTGTTCAATAGTATCGGATGTGTGAAGGGGGCATGTAGAAGCGTGTAGTAATATAAACCAATAGTGAAGCAATTTTGCCTTACTGCTTCATTTTAATGTCAACTGAAATATCACGTCAATGTTGATTGATTGAATGGTGTTTAACGTCAACTTTAGCAATATTTCACGTCAATGTCTATTAATGAATATGAAAATATAAAAGTACGTGTAAAACAAATTTGGTCAAACTATGCATATCACAATATACAACGGGCATTCTGCACTACTAAACTACATTTGAAGTATAAAATACAGTATTATTGAAACAAACTTGATTTAACGGTTTTCGTTTTCCGCCTTAGTGCGAATACGGAAAAAGAAACCCGTCATATCAAATACGGGCAACTTCTTTTGTTTCAATAGTAATGTATCTAACTTGTACAATAATGATGCTATGATTTATAAAATAAAACAAAATGTCGTGAGAACAGTTTTGTTTTGTACTTTTCTTATCACAACAGTGGTGAAATTCTTAAACTCGTTCATAAAAAAAATTTGCAACATCTGCCTGCAGCTGATAGTAGATGCATCATTTACAATTGCATTGCTACGGGTACTGTACAAAATGCAATTCAGATAGCCTCATTAGATTGCTTTAAAATGGACAGGTGATACAACCGGATGTACGCAATGGATATAACTAGATTTTATTGATTTTTTTTTAATTATTTGGTTGTTTTCAGTTAGCGGTGGTAATGTTTTTACTATACAACTAATAAAGAGACATTATTGTATATGACTGGTATGATAAAAATGTTTTGAAAGTAACCCAACGATTTAAGTGAACACATGTGACTTCATTTACGGACTTGTATTCAGTGTGTGAATTTGGTTTCAATTGATGAAGACATTGTGGTTTCATATATGTTATAAACAACAACATATTTCTTTGGCGGAAATTGTCATGGCTTTAATCAACAAATATTAAACGAATGTTCAACAGGCCAACGACATACAACATCGTTGACAATTAATTAATTGACCGTTGATCAGTAAAGGCCTCCCAGCACTGATCATTATGACGAAACTGGATAACCAGCATTAAATATTTAATAAATTCTGCTCACAATATTCACATATCTCCACCATATTAAAACTTATCCAAGCCATGACGATGACATTTTGTTTTCCATTTCAGCACTGCGGAACTGATAATAGTACAGACAATCTGAAATTATAAATCAAACAGCAGCAAGACAATTCATAAAGGGTGGGAGGGAGGGTTTGCAAATCAATTGTTCCTCCAACTGGTAAGCGCATAATGACTGAAATCCACAAGTGAATGTATACCCTATAAAATTCTCCCGCGCCTATAGCACGGAATTTCATTACCGCTTAGGTATAAAATAAATGAAAGCGGAACGTGTCAGATCGCTTGAGACAATAAAAATAAGCAAAAAAGAAAGACAACTCGAGCGTTTTCAATACAATAAATAAATTTAATGCTGAGTAATTAAATTGTAATAATCTAGTGTGTATGTTTCAGCCTCTTTCAACAATATGTCAGTGTCAGCCAATTTGACTGATAGAAGAATTCGGAGAAAATACAAACCGTTAGCACTGATAAACTTTATCAACTAAAGTTTAATCGAGTACGCCTTCCATTTCCGGTCAAACGTACAATTTTATTGGTCATCGGCACTGATTGCATTGTAAGATTAAAATCACATTAGCGAAAACGGACTGAAATTTGGCTTAAGAAACTACATTTTGGTCTCAATACATGTTTGTTTGTATTATTGACGTAAGAGATTAGCAAAAGCTAAAATATCAGTTAAGATAGCAAGTCAGGAAATATCAGGTAAAAGTGGTAGTGTTTTACATTAATAACACACAAAAATGTTTGAAGCTAAAATGCAGTTTCTCAATAAGTACAAACTTTCTAGAATATTATGGTTATGTGGGTGCAGTCCTAAAGAGATGGAAAAACCTTATTTCAGAGTATTGGAGGCTGCATGATATTAAAAATGACATTATTGACAGATTAAAAAGTGATAAAAAAAACCATGCAAATATTTTTATAAATTGTATTTAGAAAACATAACAGAAAGTCCTTTAAGGTCACAAAACAAATGGGCCCAAGAATTAGGAATACAAATAGATGATTGGGGGTATATTTATTCTTCCCTTTTTAGGGCTACAGAAAACACTAAGCTTCAAAACTTTCAGTTCTTCCCCTTTTAGGGCTACAGAAAACACTAAGCTTCAAAACTTTCAGTTCAAACATTCCCATAGAATTACTTCTACAAATTCTTTTCTTTTCAAGTGTGACTTACAAAAAACAGAACTATGCACGTTCTGTACAGAAACTAAAGAGAGTTTATTGCATCTGTTTTGGGAATGCACTTACACAAAACAAATGGTTTTCAATAGTAAATATCTTAGAAAGTTGTGGTCTGAACATGCAGTACATAAATGCACCTACTATTATTTTGGGTATAACAAATCCTTTAGATCCAGATAACACTAATACCCAAGTCATTTTGATTTTAAAGTATTATTTATATAAATGTAGATGTTTGGGTGATAAACCCAGTATAAATGGTGGTATAAAATACCTGAAATATTGTATTAAAATAGAAAAGACAACCATAAATTTCTTATTCTCTACACAAAAAGAATATATATGTAAAAAGTGGTTGCCATTTGAAAATCTCCTTGGTGATTTAGTATAGTGCTATAAAATGTTGGTTTTATAAATTAAACGTCTTTCGTCTAGGAAAAATTGTATAGGCATATCATATGTTTTTTTTTCTGTATTTGTATCTGCCTCTGCTTTTCTTTAAAAATAAACAAATTACCCAAAAAAATGCAGTTTCCTCTATATTATCGTATCAGTTGTGATACATATATACTCCATATGCTGGGTCTGCTGGAACGTTTTTTCTTGCTAGCTCATTGTGAATTTGTAATGTAAATTCATGATTTTAACTAACATTTCCGAAAACAAAGTGAGTACTGTGCGAGATAAAATGTACAATCCATATCGTATATCAATTTAAACACAAGCTATATTTTTCATTACATTTTTAATGTCTATTTTTGTTCTTTTTATATTAGTCTATTTTGTAAATTCAGTGCTTGAAGCAAATATGAAGTATGTTATTAATTACATACACAAATATGATGCTCTCTCGTGTTTATTTACACATCAAATCCATTTGAAACGTTATATTTAACCAACAAACTATCCGTTGTCATAGATTCTTGAAGGACACGGTCTCACGTTTTTGTATTAATGTTAATGATCTGACGGATTGTATTACTTCGATTTCGGTCAGCAAATGACAGTTCGTACTATTTTAAGACGGATGTTCAATCTTCTGCATGGAGTTACATCAAGGTTTCATTAATCGTTGCATTCTTATTCGGTTTTTTCCCTGTTCTGATTGCTTTTTTCCCCGTTGTTTGATGATACATTTGTTAAGTTCCTTTTTTCTAGCTTTAATATATTGTAAACCGTGAAACCAGGAAAAACATTGATGTCCACTTTTTTTACTTGTATTCAAAGCCTATTGGTTTACTGATTCACCTTTGATCTTATAGAGACGGCGTTTTTAGCAATCATTCATGAACAGAAACATTTCCATTTTTTTTGGGTGAATTTATAGTGTAATACAATTAATAACACTGTTTCGTCAGATATCAAGTTTAACTCATTAAATTAAAACACATACAGGGAAATATAAAAAAAATTAGCAACATATATATAGACCCCACCAATCAACCGAGGGTGAACCCAGATGCTCGCGAATTGTAAACCGTTCCTGTTTCTTATAAGACACCCGCCATGTTACTCAAATAATTAAGTCCTGTAAAAATATTGTCAGTGATAGAAGACAGAAATATATTTTATGCATTGTTAGGATTAGAACAAAATTAACAATGTTTACAGAAATGAGAGAAGAATGAGAAAACCGCGGAAAAATGTACGAGTTCTGACTGCATTTTGAAGAAAATAATTAGCCTTTTGCATCGGAAACAAGGTTCATAATCAATTTTTTTTCTAAATCTACAAATGGTTCTGTAGCATGCAAGGATCATGGTAGTCAAACATGCCACCTACTATGGCCAATGATAAACACCCCCCATCTAGAGGGTTTATTAAAGAGTCACATGGGTGCGTACTGGAATTATTTTTGCTGCTTGAAAACACCACCAGTACCCAAGACAATGGAAACAAAGGACAGATACTAGAAATGTTACCAATACAGCTGTCACTTTCGGTAATTGTTCCTTCCTCGGAATTGTATTTCCCTTTTCCCTATATAAGAAGCAAGAATTTAAAAAAAAACACATAAATTTTCACTTTACGTTTTTTTTCCATGATCATCTTAGGATAAAGTTCTATAAATATATCTCCTGTTGACATTACGTAATGAATATTTGTCAAATGTCATTGAGATAATTACACTACTGGGACAACTAAAATACACATTGGGGAACTTGGATGAACGGATTTATTCACATATATCTGATCAAATTATTTTATTCGCGTGTTATTGAAATATTTTATGCTTCCAAAGCTATAAAATGTAACACAATACTGTAGTAAGATTAGCAATTATATAAAGTTTAAAGGCTTATTTCTTCAATAACAAAACAATGAATGATTATAATAGTCTGTTTTTTTTTAAATCAAATTTAAAATAAGAATAAAAATATATTACCCTTGATTGAATATGTATAAAATATCCAATTTGACGCACAAAATTATAACACTGCAATAGTGTCAGAAATGCGATAACTTATTCTGATGTTTACATTTGTTTACATTTGGTTTTCTTTATTTTGCCACATTTTTACATACTTTGGGCAGTTAAAATGTCCATCCCATTATGTGATAATTGTCAATTCACCGTAAACTAACATGACATCGAATTCTATTGATAATTCTAAGAGATAATAAGTCAAGCACTATAAATTCTACTAAAACGTAGAAATATAATGTAGTGCGCACGATACGTTTCTGGAATAATAATCATTAAGTAGGTTCAAAGGTCCAAAGATTGGATAACGAGATTACTTGTGTGTCACTATATTAGTAAAATATTCCGTAATGTTTAGTTGAGCTTTATTAATTCCCTCCCACTGTAACAGTTTGTGCAATGTAAAGGCCATATCAAGTAGATATTCAAATTAAGAATGTCCATCATTATACTGGTGTCCAACACGATTTCCATATCAGATGATGTTCATGTCGCTTATCAATAAAATGACGGGTGTCACAAGTAGAGGAGGAGCTGTTAACCCTTCCGGGTCACCCCTGGTTTTTGGTATGGTGCGTGTTGCTCGATCTTTGGTTTTCTATGTGTTGTTTTGTAGATCGTTGTTTGTCCTTTTTATTTTGGCCATGGTGTTGTCTGTTCTTCGATTTGCGGCCTCTGAGCACCCCTATTGTGTCTACAAACCTTTCGTAAATAATAAGGATACAAGTGTATATCTTGTTGGGTGGAAGGTTGGTTGAATTGCTGGTTGTGTAAGGTCGTGCGTGAACAATTCCATGGCGATAATATATGGAAATGTTGGAAGAGATTGGTACAACAGGCACAACTACTTTTCACTGCGACTAAAAGAACAGTATGGAGATTCGGAAATGACAGAAACATTTAGCCTTTTGTTGCATCTACATTGTGACTACTCTTCTTGGCTCTACAAATTCTTACACATTATAGCCCACGGAAAATAATTTGTGAACGCCACTATAGAGCTAAACTACTGATAAATTGGCGCTAAACACCAATCAATCCATAATAAATCAGTTGATTTGTTTAATTAGACAGGAAACCAACAGGTGTTATTGAGTTATTGGAATAAAACTCCGGTTTAAAAAATGTATTCCATTATATAGTGATTACTTTTGATTCTGTCCTAGAAACTGTACAACTAATTACAGTATATGTAGCTTCATTTATTAGTTTCTGAGGTTTCATTCCTTAAAATTAAACAAAAAATGTATATACCCAGATGCGAATTCCATATTTGGTCAGATGACAGTGTCTTTTTCATCAACCCACACATAAACAAGCACAATCTTGAAAGTTTTATGTAGGAAAAATCAATAATATTGTTAATAGGAAACAAAATATGAAAATTGAAATTTGAAAGGTTTTATAAACAACGATATCTATTAAAATTTTATAGAAAAACAAATTGTGGTTTTAAATACGAATTTGGAAGCATTGAATGATGAAAGATCGATCATTTTACGTGTGAGGACAAATGTTGACATTTCATTTATATTCAACATGCAACAGTAGTCTAAACGTGGCTGTGAATGATGATATAATTGACTGAACGCTTTGTATAACTTCAAACACATGTACATGTTTTTGATCTATGGATTTAAATAGATTCAATGACATTTACTATGTATTGCATTTCAAAACATACATGGAAAAGCAACCTGTTAAATCCTATTGTAAAGATATGTTCAGCGTTGGCGGCCATTTTAGTTTTGCGATCGAAGCAACACTCCCAAACATTATAAATGACTATCTAAGGTTTCAAATAATGTACGGTTTGAGTTCAAGCAATATACCTGCCAATGAAAAGTCTGACAATATTTGCCTATTCGGTGTTAACATACAAGATAAATAACTACTTTATTGGTTCTTTGAATTTGATTCCAGGATACAGGAGGATTAAATACAATACAATGTAGAATGATTGTATATTGTCATACGTGCATAATAACACATACCTATATACAGTTCATAAGACAATTCTGCTTCATATCATTCAATGGCCGCAACCCTTACAATATTTTGTATATTGACTAAATAAACAATATACATTGTCGAAAAATATAAAATGTATTTGTAAGAGCTTTAGAAATAGGTAGAAATGTCTATTAAATTATTTGGCTTTGAACGTACCTGATGAAAGTTATTTCTGAAACATGTCGTTCACACTCAGTTTAATATCTACGTTTTTGTTACACACATCTTGATGCTGGATTACAAATATCTTGCCATAGGTCGGGACAAATCTTATTTTGTAAAACAAAAGCACTCTGATTATATCAAGAACTACTATCATCAAAATGCTCCCGTTTCTGATTAACACCATATATGTTATGCTTGGTAGACGTGGTTTCCAACACACAATCGACATTGCTATGATTACCAAATGTGTTCCTCTTCTCGCGCGATGAAGACGTCATACAAGGTTTCTCAAGAAAAACCAAAAGAATAATTTTACCTCTGATGGGGTAATGTTAGTCTCCGACGACATCATCCGATATGCATATGAAACTACAGATTTGTACAAATGTTGTTTTTTTGCGGACTTATAGACGAAGAGGAAGATATTAGCTTCCCTGATGCCTTGTGGTCTCGAAATGTATTACATATCTCTTGTTATTGTCTATTTTTAAGTTTATGAATACAAAATTTTGTTTTTTAAAGCTTGTGTTATTCATCCCCATATGGATGTATCATGCTGATAGGCAATTAATATCCACTGCTATGGTGTTTTCATCACATTTATATAGGAAATACCTTGATAAATGTATGAAGTGTTACACAATAGCAATTAATTATGCATAAGAACATAGAAATACACGAATGTGTATCTATATGCATATATCATCCTTTTCTGATTAATATATAGTTTCTGTTCTAAACATTCGTTTGGATTTCCACCAATGTCAACCAAAATAGGCAGGACCTTGGCATTATACGTATGAATAAAATGTAAATTTACTCACAAAAAAGAAACAGAACATTGAACAGTTTAATGAATTTCTTATCGGGTGTCTATAGCGTGGTCGATGTTCGATCAGTGTCCATTGTCACTACCTATTCATGAGACGCTGGTCAACATTAGACATAATAGTCTAATAAAGGCATACAGGAAATGTTTATACGTACCCTTATAGGCAGTAAATGCAGTATCTATATGATTAAAGTATAAGTTACACATTTCCAGGATCAGAGAGTTTTAATATTGTTAGCTCATTAATTAACGCCTAATAATTTATTGACTTTACTCCTCCACGGATATGACAGTTTTATTTTATCTATTGCAGAAATTTGTTGTCTACCTCCATCAGCACACCCACATGCAACTTGTTAGACTACATTAATTATTGTAAAAGATCAAATGGGGTTATCTAGTGGGGAACTTTGTTTTCTGCCACCATCAGCACACCCACATGCAACTTGTTAGACTATATACAATTATTGCCTGCAGTTAAGGTGAACATCATAATTGTTCACACGAGGGGTGTTGTTTTCCCGAGGGCTTTAGCCCGAAACTCTATTTACAACAATGTTGGATGCAATAAACACTTATTTGTGTGTTTTTATCTTGTGTTATCATAAACTTCATATTTGTGTTTTTAACTTCCGGTTAAGATTGTAGTTACGGAATGCAAAAACGGATACATTTCCGGACAGACATGGAACATATCATTTGTCGGTGAACAACAGTGATGTTTCCCTGGTGTACCAATTTTTAAAAAAGAAACATCACTTTTATTTTATATGGTAAATGTATAATAACATAGGTTATTGTAAAAGATCAACTGGATTTATCTTGTGCAGAACATTGTTGTCTGCCTGCATCAGCTCATCCAAATGCAACTTGTTAGACTACATAAATTATTGTTAAAGATCAACTGGGTTATCTAGTGCAGAACGTTGTTGTCTGCCTCCATCAGCACACCCACATGGAACTTGTTACACTACATAAATTATTGTTAAGATCAACTGGAGTTAACTAGTGCAGACATTTGCTGTCTGCCTCCATCATCTCATCCACATGTAACTTGTAAGACTGCATAAATTATTGTTAAAGATCAACTGGAATTATCTAGTGCAGAACAGTGTTATCTGCCTCCATCAGCACATCCACATGCAACTTGTTACACTACATAAATTATTGTTAAGATCAACTAGAGTTACCTAGTACAGAAATTTGTTGTCTGCCTCCTTCAGTACACCCACATGCAACTTGTAATACTACATACATTATTGTTAAAGATCAACTGGAGTTATCTAGTACAGAAATGTGTTGTCTGCCTCCATCAGCTCATCCAAATGCAACTTGTTAGACTACAGAAAGTATTGTTAAAGATCAAGTGGAGTTATCTAGTGCAGAACAGTGTTGTCTGCCTCCATCAGCACACCCACATGCAACTTGTTACACTACATAAATTATTGTTAAGATCAACTGGAGTTATCTAGTGCAGAACAGTGTTGTCTGCCTCCATCATCACATCCACATGCAACTTGTTACACTACATAAATTATTGTTAAGATCAACTGGAATTATCTAGTGCAGAACAGTGTTATCTGCCTCCATCAGCACATCCACATGCAACTTGTTACACTACATAAATTATTGTTAAGATCAACTGCAGTTATCTAGTACAGAAATTTGTTGTCTGCCTCCATCAGCTCATCCAAATGCAACGTGTTAGACTACATAAAGTATTGTTAAAGATCAAGTGGAGTTATCTAGTGCATAAATTTGTTGTCTGCCTCCATCAGCTCATCCACATGGAACTTGTTACACTACATACAGTATTGTTAAGATCAACTGGAGTTATCTAGTGCAGAACAGTGTTGTCTACCTCCATCAGCACACCCACATGCAACTTGTTACACTATATAAATTATTGTTAAAGATCAAGTGGAGTTATCTAGTGGAGAACTTTGTTGTCTGCCTCCTTCAGCTCATCCACATGCAACTTGTAATACTACATAAATTATTGTTAAAGATCAACTGGAGTTATCTAGTGCAGAACAGTGTTGTCTGCCTCCATCTGCACACCCACATGTAACTTGTAAGACTACATAAATTATTGATTGTAAATTGTCCTATCACATAACGTTAAACAACAATCAGTCATAATATCTTGTGTAGTCCATTTTTGTTAATTGTATTTCCATAATCTATTGTACAACTCTTTTGCTGCTGATTTTTAATTGGGAACATAAAACTGCTTACCATTAACGAACTTGAGTTCATCCCTAGTTTTTAGTGAGTTTCATGTTACTAACTAGTTTTCTGTGTTGTGTTTTGCAGATCACTGTTTGCCCCTTTTCTATTAGCTAGTGTATTAGCTGTCCTTCAATGTACTGCTTCTGATTACTCCGTTGGTATCTTCAACCTTTTCTTACAAAATCATTGGATATCTTGGTTGATTTTGTTTTTATCGGGTGTCTACATCGTGGTCGATATTTAATCAGTGTCTGCAGAACACACGAGGTAACAGGTGACATACCACGTATACTAAAGCTAAAACAGAAAGGTTTCTACGTACACTTTTATATAGACAGTAATTTTTATTAATGTAGCACACAAATGATTAACCTATACGATACACATTTCCGGGATCCGAGAGTCTCAATATTGTTAGCCCTTTAATTAACTCCTACGAATTCATTGTCTACTTCTCCACGGACATGATAGTTTAAGGTTGTTCACATTTTTTATATTGTGTTCCGGAACACGAAAAGCTATTTCCTTTCATTCATAAAATATGCCCACCAATCAGATACTTTTACATGACAATGGTGCAAACACAGGTAAACAATTCGACAAAACAATGACCGAATGATAACAATGGTCTGCTCTAGGTAACTCTTGTTTCATGTAGTGTTTTTATATGTTTGTGTGTGGTAAAAATTACTACAAAATATGTGGCATGTGTTCAGACTAATTAGTGTTATCAGATTGATAGAGGACAACTTATGAATTGCTTCTCAACGGATAATCAGAGGTAGTCACCTAATGCAAAACGTGGTTATTTGTCGTCTATTGCATTGTATAATGGCTTACTGTGTTTGTATCATTGTTAATTGGTGGATAGCTTTAATAAATGCAAGGAAGTTAATTTTCCTGTAAGTTTTGCTGATAAAATATACTGTCAATAATACCAGTAATTATGCATAACATTGTTGCTCGAAATAACTATTCAAACCCATGCCTGTACCTGCAATACAAAAATATTTTAATTTAAATGTGATTAGAACTTTCCTGCTTCTACAAAAAATATACTACATTAATAGGCAATAACCTAGAATAAAAGCGACTGTACTGTTACATCGGTGTCAGGTAGTGTTCTTTGGGAGTAGACAGGGTCCCTCGAGCTTCATGGACCTGCTAAAAGACGGGTGTGGGCGAATTAGAAGGTGGCTACGTATGAAGGGTGGGTACATTATTACATTAGCCTATTGGCCCCAAAAGGTCATAATCCGACCCTGGGGGTATGGGTGGAAATAATATGATTACAAAAAAATGTGATTGTAAGGGAATATTTACACCAATCCGTTAAGAAAAACATATTTGATCAGATAGATACAGGCTGATTTGTGTATATGCAATTGTGATTTAAATGATAGGTTACTATTTAATGTCTTATCACCAAGTGTGTAACCAGAGTAACAGGACGACGGGCGCTACATGATTTCAACCCCGAATTTTAGTGAGGTTCGCGTTGCTCGCTCTTTAGTTTTCTGTGTAATGTTTTGTAGATCTTTGTTTGTTCTGTTGTCCATTTTCTTTTGGTCTGTTTTTCTTCTATTTACGGTTTCTGATTACACCTTTGGTATCTTCAAATTGTTCGTACACAATCGGCCCTGACTTTTCTCTGAGATAGAATTAGTAATTGAATTAATTTCAAAATTTACAAATGAAACGAATCCAGAATTTTCAAGAAAAGCAGCTTATTCATATTCAATTTAGTATTTTGCACTTTTTTATGGAATTGGGTCTATTCCTCCTCGAAAGTATATGCTCAAAATAAATATTAAAAAAAATATATTTTCATGATGATCTATTTGTTGTTTTTTTTTCTAAATGTTTTTAATACAAATATTAAAATGTTTAGGACCAAGAAAATAACGCAAATTGTAAATACTATACGTTTAAATTATAAAGGAAATATAACATCTGAATTGTCGCATTTTCCAATCAGTAGCCATGCTTTAATATTCACTGGTAACCTGAACGTACATGTAGGAACACATTATATAAAACTGGTTCCTGACGACAACTAATATCATAGGCAGACATTATGTTTTGAAAACTAGTGAAGACATATTCAGAGATTGTAATATTCATAATGGAGTTGATTCCAATATACATGATATGTAATCAGCTATTGACCTTATTTAACATTTCATAAAACCTTTCTTTCTGGCACATGTTGATATGCTATTCACATTTACGAAACATTCTTTTTTTACTTTCAATAAAAAATTAGATATCAAATTTAGTGCACACGACGCATCAGGTACGCTCAAAATCGATGTAAAGTTTTGGGAGCAATAAAACTAAAGGGTTTACACAGGATAGCCACAAATAACTTCATTGCAGATTGAAATCCATCGTATTCGGTGTGTTAGTGAAAAGTCCACAATTCGAAGCATGCCAAATTTTGAATATGCCCTTAAATTCTACAAAGTGGTTTTGTAAAGCAAGTATATAGGTTTATTTAACAAATACTTGCAACATCAACTATATCTATCGAATATAAATACATGAATTGATCTCGTCATTAGCAATGAAATCATTGAGGTCAACCCCTGCTAATATTTAACACAGACAGTAATGATATTAAATCATAATGAAAGAGGTAGTTTATTGTGTGATCGCTTGTGTTTTATGCAATAAATTAATTCCATTTTTGAGAGATTAACTCTGATTTGTCTGAATATATATGATTTGTACATGATCCGTGTTAGATTTCACTTGCAATATTCACCCTTTGTGGACATCAATTTCCAAAATGTCAGTTTGTTCACCTAAGTGAGTATAAATAGCCTAAGTCTAATATTTACATTCTTAGCCAAAAATAGCAGCCCATTACAAAACAAATAGTTCAACATTTGATCTGAAATGAAGGTAATTCGGTCAAGTAATACGCTATATTTCCGCATTAGTAAATTGTTGCGTCTTATTTTATTAACCGTGATATCTCCTGCAACCATATTGAAGGTAAAGCGAACACAACTTGATGAACTTCTGTATCAATAAATCAAATATATTCATTGGCTTTATACATGGATGATATCGTATGTGTTATATCTTGAAATTTCATATGCTGACTAAGCAGTTGCCTACCTATTGGTAAGGTATATTTGTTTCTGGTGTGCTGTTATGTTTGTGGTTTGGTTCAGATTGTAACACTTGCTACTACCATAACAGCAATATTGCTTTACCGCTTTATAGCAAAGTAAACAAAAATAGGAGCATGTAAACATAGTTCAGCTATAGCTAAATCGACAATAGTGCATTTGTTGAATTTTCATCATCTTTATAAAAAATAAGAATCCTAAATATCGTAACATATATTGCGGAAGTAATTACATTCATGTACTGTCCCCAGTCTGGTTTGTATTCCAGGTTTTATTGGTTTCCTTAAATTTATAGTTAGTTGCTTTCCGCGATATTCATTTTTCCCTTGTCAAATCAAGCATAGTCGTTTATCTGCCAAAATTCATCAAATTCTATGAAAGCTCACGATGTAAGTGTATTTTCCTTAATGTATTATGATATTCATGCTTTCTATTTATAAGCTTCATCCTTTTTACATACATGAAAAGTGTTAGAAGCTTTGATCCAGGTTTATTTTACTCGTCAATGTACGGCATGACAATTCTCACAGTTTGCACAAACATAACTTATATTACCGTTTGATCGTTACACATTATAATAGTTGTTTGATTGTTATATTATGATTTTGTACAAATGGTAAAATAATACAACGTCGAAGGCTCTTATGATTTAACAAAGCAAGAATAGCAATGCTTATAACTTTTTTAACGTATGTGTTTGGTTACACAACATATTGGCATTTTTTTGCGTTTGATAGCGGTTAAAAGTAATTAACTTAACCTTCATCAAAGAAAGATGTCTTCACATTAACCTTAACATGTAATGATAAGATAATTTGATATTGTAAACTTATGTTTTAAATACTGCATTTCAACAAACGCCGATCACCTCTCATGTAAATACTAAAACATATTTGGTAGAGTTTTGATTGCACAATGCTTTTTTTAAGCCACAATTATTTATCAATAAGGTAAAAGTCAAGCAGTACTTAATTTCCTTAGCAGTAGATAAGTTATCAATATTCTCACTTAGTGTGTGATGAAATCATAATTAAAATTGCCATCGGTGGTGTTTGTGTTTCTGCTCAGCAGTCAAGGTGGGTGGTGTCAAACAACGGTCAACACATGTTAAGGACAGATATCAGAACAAGAAGGGGGAAAGGAAAATAAGAGAGTAAGGAACTATCAGGAAAATATGGGTTTATTCGAGTTCAATATTTGTTTTTCAAGTAAATTGTGCAATTCTAAGATGAACAATATTTAAAGTAAGAGAATGCAATGCAATTGTACATTTTGAAAATGAATTGACTCGACAGTTACGGATCTCTTTTATTTACAAGAATATACTGTTGAACTACCTTCTCTGATACATAATACTAAGTGTCCTGCCTTGGCACTGAGCCTTACAGTTTAGTATAACCGGACACAATGGTAATTCGAAAAATTTAATTATATTCTTGGTGAATGTAGTACATGTGGCATGTCAATGTGATGTGTGATGTGGTAACAAATTGAAAGAACAAATAAAACTTCATAATAATTTGGTAACAATACAATATCCAAAATTAAGCAGTTCAAATTTCATAATAACATTTTTTTTCATTTAAAACAGAAAAGTCATAAATATGTGATAAATACTAATGATTTAAATTGCATAGCATATAAAACCAGCAAGAATAATTGTTTCAATAAAATAACAATTAGTGTGAGATGTAATTGTATCAAAAATTACAAACAACTTTCCACAAAAATTGTATTACAAAAATGACGCCAATTGTGTTCCATAGATATTTTCTCGATAGCTGTGTTGTACGATATGTATTTCTATTTGTGTCTATTGGGGTTTTCCATTTTAATGAGTCTGTTCGTTTGTCAGTTGATGATGGTTCTGATTGATATGTATCATTTGTATGGTATTACATGTAGTTGCACGGGATAAGCTTTGGCGGTTAATTAAATGGAGGTATAAAATGGGACGTTTATACGATATTGTATCGAGATTGCTCACAGTGACTTGAGGAAAAAGGAGGTGTTGAAGTCCTGCATTGATTATGTCCGAAGTTGAAACTGACCATGAATCTGACAGAATTAAAAACACTGGTGGTACAGATAACGATTTAACCACAGATGATGTAATTTCACTATTCACTTCAGCTGTAGGATAGACAGAAGGCTATATTAATTGAACATTTTGAAAACAGTTTGGTGAAGAACGAAAAGGCTACAGGTGTTGATACGGGTGAACTTTCGTTTAAACGTGATGGTAATAAAATCCAATATTCATTTAATTTGGAACGTTTGGAAAAACTATCCCGTATAGAAAACAACATAAAACTTAACAAATTGAATGCAGTGTATGATATAATCACAGAGGAACAGACCATTCTTAGGAAAAGGAATAACATTTTTTAGATTGCAGATCGCCACGGCTGGGACACGGTAAAGGAATATTTTGGACAGGCCATTAGCGGATGACAAAGAAGATGCTAGTGATTTTCGTGCTGCAATTTCTAGGGCTAATCGTAAACGGAGTACGCCAAAACCTTATATCAGACCAGATAACCAGTACGGTAGTGTCAACAGGGGATCGGGAAGTGCTAAATTCAATCCAAGGAGTTTTTTTTCGTAGCTTTGGCCAATTCAACGGAGCGGGATTTAACAGTGAAACCAGTAGTGTCCAAACCGTCGGAAGGTGTGTTTACTGTAACCAACAAGGACACTTTGCGAGGACATGTCCCCACAAAGGAATCACCGCAGCTACAGCAACAACACCAAAGGCACAGGATGGCGCAGGATGGCGGAAAGACACAGTGAAAATTCAGTTAAAGAAAAAATGTTCTTTTAGCTAATGATTTTATTATGAATGTCATTAATTTTGATTATAAAATTCCGTTTGATACTTTACCTACGCCTATTAATTTGAAAAATAATATGTCATCTTTACAGCATGCAAATGTTGTTGAAAAATCAATAACGGAACTATTAGATAAACATTGTATAACAGAGGTAACACATCCTTTTATTGTAAACCCGTTAACCGTGTCGGTGAGTGGTTCGGGTAAAGAGAGATTAGTATTGGATTTGAGACATGTCAATAAATTTGTTGATAAACAAAAGGTTAACTTTGAAGATGTAAAGGAAGCTATGGTATCTACTAATTATTCTAAATATGCATTAAAATTTGATTTAAAATCGGGTTACCATCTTCTTGAAATTCACCCGGAAGATCAAAAATTTTTAGGATTTTCTTGGAAATTTGGGAGTCAAGTTAAATATTTTTAAATTTACTGTCTTAGTCAAATATGTTTTAATTTACTGTCTTAGCATTTGCATTATCGTCCGCGGGACATATTTTTACGAAGACCGTTCGTGTTTTGGTCAAATATTGGAGATCTTTGGGTTTTCCAATAGTAGTTTATTTAGATGATGGTTTTGCTACTTCTGTGGATATGAAGGGTGTGAAAAAATGTCTTTGTAAGTACAAAATGATTTGTTAAGTTCAGGTTCAGTTTATTGTAAATACTGATAAAAGTGTATGGAAATCAACACAAATGTTAGATTGGTTAGGTTTTGTTTGGAATTTAAAAACTTCTACACTAGAAATACCAGATAGTAAGTTTGTTATTTTAAAAGATGCCATTTCTTATGCAGTCGAAGGTTACACACAATTAACATGTAGAAATTTAGCCAAAATTTGTGAGAAAATAATTTCTATGATTCCTGCATTGGGGAACATCTGTCAGATAATGACCAAACATTTACATACGTCAATTTGTTGTAGAAATGCATGGGATAAAAATTTCATTATGAACGAGGATATTTTTAGAGAATTACAATTTTGGTATTTTCATTGTAATTTCCTATTTTTTGAAAGTATTGTTCCAATGTATAGACAACCACAACGTGTTATTTTTACTAATGCAAGTCAGTTTGCAGGAACTGGTTTTACTGTAGGAGACGATACAATTGTACATTTCATGTGGGGGAAACGGGATAGAGACAAAAGTTCCACATGGAGAGAATTGAAAACTGTTGCAAATAATATTCAGTCTCTCAAAAATGATTTATCGGGTAAATTTGTAAAAATATATACAGATAATCAAAATGTGGTTAGTATTGTTAACAAAGGTAGCATGAAACCAGAGCTACAATATATTGCATTACATATTTTTCATATGTGTATATCTAACAATATTGTTTTAGAAATGGAATGGATTCCAAGAGATGATAATACTAATGCGGACTATCTAAGCAAGTTGTTCGATTTTGACAATTGGGGTGTCTGTAAAAATGTTTTTGATGATTTCAATTTAGTATGGGGACCTTAAACGTGTGATCGTTTTGCCGATAATAACAATAGAAAAGTTACTGTATTCAACTCAAATATGTTACACCTGAATCTTATATGGGGTCGACGCATTTGCTTATGATTGGTTCGGTCATAACAATTGGTTATTATAAATAGGCCTTATTTTGGCCTATGCTTGTTGATAATTTTACAGAACACTTTAAGAAATTTGCTATAGATTTTAGAGAGTACAAACATCCTATGATGTTTTTGTTGACAGTTCACAAGAAAACAGTGTATTCGTATAGAAACCGTTTAGAAGCAATGTGCTTGTATTATTGATATACTTTTCTTGAATGTGCATTGAGATGATATATATGCGACAGTGATTTATTGAATATGAACTATTTGCATACTGCGAGGTGTTATGCCGCAGATTATTTATGTTGATTATTTTACTGCGATGGTTGAATGCCGCAGTGTTTTAATTGCGAGGATTGAATGCCGCAATGCATGATTTGTTAAATTGGTATTACATTTGTAAATACTGCGAGGTGTTATACGGCAGATTATTTATGTTGATTATTTTACTGCGATGGTTGAATGCCGCAGTGTTTTAATTGCGAGGTTTGAATGCCGCAATGTATGATTTGTTAAATTGATATTACATGTGTAAATACATGTATATTGTTTTAGTTATAAGGATATTCATTATTCCTTTTTGTATTTTACAGTTTCAGTTGGTCAATGGAAACAATTTGATAGTTATGCCAATGATTCAAGATTTGCCAATATAGTACACCATTTGCCATCGCTTGTTCAATCTTCTAAGTCGGATTCCACGTTAAAGAAATACCAGTGTTATTTTAAGAAATTTGAGCGGTGGTGTAAATCTTATTCGTTTCAATACTTGCCGGCCACTTCTGCAACTGTGTCTATATACATTGGTGGACTCATTCAACAAAGAATCAGTGTCGCAATTTTGGATTCCAGTTTTTATGCAATAAAGTGGTATCATGTTTTTTATTTTGAAAATAAACCTTGTTCAAATAAACTTATCTCTTATTGTTGAAGGTGGTAAGAGGTTGTTGAGTAAACCCGTTTGCCAGGTTCTGTCTCCATAGCTTAAGAAGTGGTGGTGCCTCTTCAGGAGCTAATCATGGTGTTTCAGATAGATTATGGAAATTGCATGGTCGTTGGGTCACAGATAGGTCTAAGGATGGTTACATCAAATATCATTTAGAATCTGAAATGGTTGTTTCCTTGAATCTTGGCATATAATTCGATTCCTCCTTTGTTTATCGAAGTTACTGCGAGCAAACAATCCTATATATACTGATTTGTCTCTTATTTAGCCAATTGATAGAGAATAGAAATAATTTAAATTCGGACGATGTCAAGAGGGAGAATTTAAATGTATTTCTATTTGTGTCTATTGGGGTTTTCCATTTTAATGAGCCTGTTCGTTTGTCAGTTTATGATGGGTCTGTTTGATATGTATCATTTGTATGGTATTACAGGTAGTTGCACGGGATACGCTTTGGCGGTTATTTAAATGGGGGTATAAAATGGGACGTTTATACGATATTGTATCGAGATTGCTCACAGTGACTTGAGGAAAAAGGAGGTGTTGAAGTCCTGCATTGATTACTTTGACAATGTTTGATTTATGTAATAATTTAAAATAATATTTGTATGACTATTGTTAATTAATAAAATTGTGCATTCGCATAAAAAAATATGAAGTTACTGCGAGCAAACAATACTATATATACTGATTTGTCTCTTATTTATCCAATTGATAGAGAATAGAAATAATTTAAATTCGGACGATGTCAAGAGGGAGAATTTTAATAACTGAAATTTGTTAGAACTGAAAATTCGCACGTGTATGTTTACCATACTAATATATGATTAAATGTATATGAAAACATAAATAAACAATGCATTATTTAGTGTAAACATATTTTAGTAATCAATATATATGAATATAGTACAACAATTTAAATACAACAATAGTAATGACTATGAATTAATTAAGGGGATCCGAAAACAAGTTATTAAACTTATATAAATCCATATCTCAAGTATAATTAAATCTTTTAATAATCTCATAAGTTAGATTACGTTGTAAGGTCAGTAAAAACGATAATTGTATCTTACACCATAGGGGATGAATTGATGCATTATTTAATATATAGCTGATAAAATAACTCGAATGGAAGATATCGTGCACATACTTCGAGCACGTGTTCAGGTCCGACACTCGCTTCAAAATTGGTTTTGTGTGTATTGACAGAATAAACGGCAGTATGCCTTTAAATTTAACCTGTTAGCTTTACAAATGACAACAATATAAAAATACAATAATTACTTACTCTGTGATAGGCCTGAGTTTAGCAAATATTATGAAAAAGTTGTCAACAAAAGCCTGTGCGGCTAGTCAAAAATATATAAGATACAGCTAGTATGAGACAGGCACAACCTGTTTGAAGGACAAAGTCCTATATTGTTTGGAGGGAGGTATGAGAAGGCAATGTATTATTTTTTTCAAGTACTTTTTTAATGGGTTTTTTTAAATTTATTAGGGGTACAGTCGGAGGTTTTAGTCTCAGTGTCTAAATTGTTGGGTAGAACTGTTGCAGGAACAGGTTTTTCATGGATACAGAGTAGTGCAAAAAGCATTCGCCACCTTCGATTTTTTACTATATATTTCATATAAAACCATATTAAAAAAAAGTAAAGCTAACTCTGGGCAGATTTTTATGAAATTTATTTCAAGACACGCAGAAGTCTTTGAATTTTATTTGTTTATCTAATAGTCATTTTTGTCTGCATGGTTTTGTTTACTGGTGATTTAAACACAAATGTCAATTTTTCGGATTTTATTAGCAAATTTGACGTCAGAAAACAAAAAAATGTCTTTAAATCATAAGAAAAATAAGAAATAAAGGCAATCTAACGGAAAATCATGCTAAAATAAACAAATAATCTTTAAATAGTGCTTTTTCTGGTGCAAAAATTATTAAAATCCGGTTAGACTTCACAATGAAAAAAAAAATGAAAATTGTGGTTTTATATGAAATATATAGCGTAAAATCGAGGGTGACGAATACTTTTGGCCACCCACTGTAGGGATCTTTTAATTTTTATTTTGAGTTTGTGCCATGAAACCTTTAAAATATCAGCATAGCTAGAATGCTCTTGGTCACCAGTATACTCATGATCAAAATATGAGATTTTGGTTGACAAAAAAAAACCACTTACAAATTAAAACAAAGTTGTGAGCGAAGAAATACTTCGGGGAGTTAGAAGATATTCGTCTGCCAACAAAGATAGTCCATTCAAGACCCCCACCCCCTTTTTTATTTACATTGTAACTATGCCACTTTTTTTTTTATTACAGCCACACTAAAACAACACGAAAATACAGGAAATAACGATCAACTTGTCATATGCAAATCTTTCAATGAAAGTTTCAATAATACGATAATCCGTACACGTTATTAGATGATATTCGTCTGCTAACAAAGATATCCCATTCAGCACCCCCTTTTTTATTTATCCAGTGTATATTTACTGTAAGTACGTAATTTTTTTACTACAGCCACACTAAAACAGCACGAACATACAGGAAATACCGATGAACTGGTCAAATGCAAACCCTTTAATGAAATTTCAATAATACGATGATCCGTACACATTATTATCTTTTATTTCGAATGAATTTTGTAGCAGATAATTGTTTGTTATAGCTGTTCCGTTCATTTAACCTACGGGCTCTTCCGCCGAGAATCTCGTAGATAGAGATTTTTTTTATTATAATTCTATTTCAAGTTTGGTTTTGATTTTGCATAGAGTAAATAATTAAAGAATTTGGAATTTTTCATTGAAATATATTTCTTTTGCGTTTCTAAATATCAATTGATCTATTTTTTTTAAACTTCCGGTGAACAGACTTTTGGACATCAATAGTCCTATGGAAAATCATATAATTAAAAGGACTTTGTCCTTTAATAACCAAAATATGGAATAAAAGGGAGATTGTGTACATGTATGAAATGAACAGAACACTAAGTACTGGTGACGGTTCACCCGACTAAGTTGATCAACGCGTCCCCAAGTGGCCGATATAGGATGACATATTTTCATTGATATAAAACACATATTTCAATTCTAAAAATAGTAATCTATGCTGTATCTATTAAGGCATTATAAAACACGTCAATATTTTAATATATTTTTGACATGACCAAACACAATTTGACGTAAAATATCCCCTAAATAACTCCAATTTTGTTTGTCTGGTATTTCCGTTTCGTTTTACGTTGCGGTGTTAAGGCAGATGTGTTTACTTTCTGGGTGACAAGTGTCATACATTTAATCTTGTTAATTTCGTGATTGATGACGTCCGCACCATGGTTATATTCAACAGTACATCAGCTTGATATTTTCGTCTATTCCAGATTTAATTGCGAAGCTGTCGCGATAAAGTATGGACAGGATTATGTAATGTAGTACAAAGAATGTGTTTGTTATATTTGTTTATTACTATAATTTTAGAGACTTTGTATTGTTCTACTTTCCACAGAAAGATCCACAAATCTTCGTCCAAAATTAACAAGCCCACCAAACTACTGATCAGCATAGGTCGCCTATTAATCATATTGAATATTCCTTCCTCTCTAAAGTTTTTTTCTATAGTCCGTCAAAAGGTTCAAACTTTATATTAAAAAAACCGTAACATTTAAAACTAGAACACTTGTGAAAATGGAAACGAAAGCAAAACGTTCATGAATATCTTTGTCACAAATGACGACGAATATGTCCACTGGCAAACTAGTCTTCTATAGCGGCGTCAATAGATCTGCTCGTTTTCAAAAGAGATATCTAACGCTTAATACTTTCCAAACACGTAACCGTATGCCCAAATAAATATAATTTTGGTCTCTCTACTACTAACTGAATGGTTTATGTGGATATTTGGAAGTGTATTCTAATAACTCACTATTTGTAAGATCATATAAATAAATACATCATATAACATAACACAAATGTCGGGTGGTTTAAGGGATTAGTGCGATCATGTCAAATTTTCAAATAGCCCGATCTTTCCTTCGCTTTCAATTTTTTCATATCATTTTCTTTTGTGTCAGGGATTATTTCTCAAATTTGCTGACATAAATGTCTCATTTTCCTAAAGGAAAGATTTTCGTAAATGAGAATGCCATTTTTTAGCTGATAACGAAAAGGGACCTATTTCTAATGTGCATTCTAATAAAGATCCACTGCTGTTAATTGCAGTAGTTTGTATGATTAAGACAAACTATTACACTTATGTATATATTTCCCATGTTATTGTTTTAAATATATAACTCATATAACTTTTTAATTGATATCTGAGTAGTCATTGTAATTGTTCTTGCTTCCACATTGACGTTTTTGATTTGCTACGTTGTTGCAAGTTGTTGGCCTTTGCACATTTAAGTAATGACCGCTGACTTTTAAGGCTTGGTGCCGGCACTTCAATAAATAAGTGGCGGGGTTGAACTACATCATCTACAACAATTTGCACACAATAGCTTCAATTTAGTATGTACAGTTAAAATAGAACAATCGCCATTAAAATCATCTATATTTACATCGTTAATACTGTTTGATTCGTCAACTTGAGAAACGCCTTCTCCATGACACCCCTATTCACACTGCGAGGGTGTATATGGTTGTCACCTTTTCTTCGTGGCTGGTCTACCTAGCAACTTTGGTTGGCCTATGACATGGCGTCGCTATATTGTCTTTGCGGTGGTGTTTGTCTATTTTGTCTATGTGGGCTCTTTAAGTCGTGCGACGGATCATATATTTTAACTAAACAGTTTTTGGGCGAAAAGAGGTAAACTGCAAAATCCTAACATGCATGACCGCTAACGTCCCGGACATATTTCAGACATTTCATTAAATAAGTGGTGGGTGGTGGGGTCAAATTAAATAACCAATACAACTGTTTTCTTAATTGTACAACATTATATAGGAATTGATTCTGATGAAAAAAAAACAATCATCTTTAGTATATTCATAAATATTTAGTATTATAACGGGCCATGCGGTACTATGGTGATTTATATGGTAAATTTGCTGCCACCACCGGTGTTTAGTACACCGGGAACTTTACACTAGATTTGAACAACAAATCTAGGATGCTGTGCTGAAACCCAACGCAGGTCTCAGAAAGTTTTATCTTTGTTATTCTTTGTTTTAACTTGTTTCGGTTTTATACAGTTTTTAGTTAATAAAGTGAAGACAAGTGATACGTTTAATGTGTTTCACCGTTTGATTGAATACTCAATAGTTTTGTGTTAGCATATAGTGACAGGTAAAGGGCAATGGGTAAATAGAAGTGGAACCAGAAACAACATACGAATCTCACCAAGCTAATGAAAATCCATTCGAAATACAGCAAAATTTGTGGGGGTAGTTTCTAATGTGGCAATTTGGAGAAAAGAGCACACTCACCTCGCTTGTGTCAGTGAATACCACACTGGCATCAATCGAGGAGAGAAAAATATTCACACAACCAAACGGTAACACGAGAAACTAAAATGGTCAGCCTATCCAGCAATAAAAACTGACTCTTGTTGGACAGACAAGAAGTGCAGCTATCTCACGGGATAGGAAATGGAACAATATGACAGATCGGTGGATCCTGGGGAGACTAAAGTATACCATCAAGTAACTGAAATAATCACTGTAGTCTGAGCTGGGAACAATGGACCGAGGATAAGCTGGGCATGTACAATTCAACTGCTGCTCTGTAATTGTCGTTTTGTAGCAATAAATAAAGTAAATGTAATTCAGTTCAACATAGTTTTTATATATATTCAAATTATTCAACATCAATACAATACAATTCAAAGTCAATCAAGAAACAAACCAGTGTTTAACAAGTTATTAATGCTTAGATTCAATGCTCAATTTACACTGACCGATCTATGTTTACATAGTGGAATGTCAGGTTTTCTTTTATTTATCTCAGTTTTATTTTAAATTGTGAAAGTTACCAAGTAAACCTTAGTGAAATGAATTTTACGCCAACCAGTTTGTGAATACATAAACCGAATTGTTAGCGGATCCTACTATGAAGCAAGTATAAAATAATATTACGCTGACCCACTTCAATATATGAAAGTGGAATGTCAGGAATACTGCTATGTCCAACTTAAGTAGCAAAATCCTATAAAAATCCTATCTCCTAACAACCTAACCAACAAACAGAATAAGTGGATGGGCGAGTGTGGACTTAGGGTGGCATGGCATGGTAAGTTTTATTTCAGCAGCAACAGCAAGGGAAATACAAATAATTTTGAACTAACCAAACTATACAACTCTAGTCTGAATGTCAGTAAATACCAAATAAACTCTCTTATTGAGTAAAAATAAGAGAATCGGACTCAACCTACAAGCAAACAACTTGTAGAAATGTTTAATCCGAAATGTAATTAACCTGAACTAATTTCCGCCCGAACTCATTAGACTACTAATGACATGTCAGGATAAAGAAAATAATAAATAAGCCAAACAGTAGAAAAGTTAATCAAAATTACTAAAATAGAACCCGACACATAAAGAATACTCTATGCGAATTTCGGATCTATAATTTATCCAATTTAGCTTCGACTTCACAATAAAACATTGTGAAACTGTCAAAGAGAAAAATGCCAAGGAGATAAAAATGTTCTTATCTTAAAATAAACTTTAAACTTTCAAACAATTCCTAACTAACCTATTGAAATGTAAGAATATCTGAATAAATTATCCAACCGTGTGGTACACTCAACCTGCACCAGCGTAAGAACAAAATAGTAAGAACACCGAACGGGATGCTGAGCCCTTTTTATACTAATATATTCCACCGGGACAACCGCCGGGGTAACGACATTTCACTCCAGTCCAAATACCGCCTTACAAATAAATCCCGGCAACAGTAAAATAAATTGTTCTACAATTCATAAAACGATAGAATCTTATATACACACTCCTAATATCTTAGTCGACAATAATCTTAAGTTTCTTGTTACATTTTAATACACAACATCTTATTTCAATATCAACAATAAAGCGGGATTCTTACATTGATTACAAATAGTCCCGCTAGGTAAACTAAAAGAGCAATGCATTGTGGGATATTTATCCTTGACTGATTTATCACAATAACAATACCGGCGCCAATAC
>MJUT01050917.1:492160-504897 GCA_002080005.1 Gigantidas platifrons | reverse complement strand
AGAATCTTATATACACACTCATAATATCTTAGTCGACAATAATCTTAAGTTTCTTGTTACATTTTAATACACAACATCTTATTTCAATACCAACAATAAAACGGGATTCTTACATTGATTACAAATAGTCCCGCTAGGTAAACTAAAAGAGCAATGCATTGTGGGATATTTATCCTTCACTGATTTATCATAATAACAATACCGGCGCCAATACGCACATGTTTGTTTACAAAATAATACAATGTTGTGCGCCTTTACACATGTTGAACACTGGCAGTTCTGAACAACTGAATACTCTGTTGAAATACGGGATCGACTTACGTAAGAATTTTAAGGTTTCAGAAAATATTTGAAGCAGAAATCATTACTCTCACCAGTAACTTACAGTAAAATCGGTATTGACAAAAATCAGCTGTCTGTAAATTCACGTGAAAAATAGTAAGACATTGCCGAAAATACGAGGAACGGCACTTGTAACTTTAAATAAAGTAGGGGGTAATCCTGTATCTTACAAATGTCCCCACTTCAGTTTTTAGTGTCCTCACAAAAACAAAACAAAAATCGTTATGACACTGAACTGGTTATAGAAAAATGAACGAACAATAATACAAGTTGTCAATAATCATTTACACTTGATACTCTTATCCAAACAATCTTGTTTCCATCATTTATACTGAACAACTGCAAATAACGTTAGTAAAATTTATGAAAATGATGAGAACATCACCAAAAACTTTTAATAACATTTAACTTTTAACCATTTCCAAAATTTTAAAAAAAACCAGCAAAACCCTGATCTATCTATATTTTAAATAGGGATAACACCTTCAAGTTAGTCTATACAGACTAGTCCTAGACCATTTAGTGGTCAAAACTTCTATACATATTTGTATATAAGTAAGTATTACGCAGAATACCTCTGTAAAAAAACATATATTACAATCCACCCAGTTCAGGACATACATCTTTATGATGAACTGTACCTGAATCAATTACCACAAAATTTAAACAAGACATTATCTCAATGTCAAGAATAATACAAAATAGCAGTACAAATGTTATCTTAACATGTTATACTGAAGCAAAATAGTATCAACATACTTACTAACTATAAACAAAATATTACCTAAATTACTTACTGGATTCAGAATGTAAGGTCAAGGGTTCCATTACACTCCATTAAATTTTGAGAAAAGAAAAATTACAATACAAATACCTAACATTCTAAATTTAATGTCCATAAAATGTCCATTAATTATTCTTTAACACTATCCTGGAATTTCACAAGGTCTCTCTCATGCTAGACTCTTCATCTGTATAGTACTACAAATGTACATAATTAAATCTACTGGTTCCAAAGACTTTAATAGAGCACACGGATGCAGAGGCTGCGTTGATTGATCGATATCATTGTTCATGTGAATTAGCTTTCCTAAGATGCAATTTTCGGTGCATTTTTATTTTAGTGACATTCCCAAAATACAAAACAATTTAGGAATTGGTCCATTGAAGAAACGACACAGACTACTTTATGTCCTCTTACTTTACTTGTGTGGTGGAGATTCAGATCTGCGGCGGATCACAGACCTGATCTTGATATGTTCCGGAGTTGGCGAACGGGACCTTTGTGGTTGTCTCTGGAAACGAGGGCGATTCCAAGTTGGAGCAGATGGGCGGGGAGTTCTCTGTCTCCGAATGGCAACTTCCACCTTCTCCAACTGGTCAGCTGTCTGGCGCAACTCTGTTAACATCTTCCCTTGGATCTCCAACATCTGTTTATGTAACTCATTACCTGCCAACACGGCCTGGGTCAGTTCCTCCAATGCATAGTTGTTGTCAGCCCTGGAGGAATCTGGCAATATTTGATCCATGATGTTTTCATCAGATTCTGTTGGAGGTGGCAAGGTAATGTTAGGCAAAGAAGGCCTTTCTACGGTACACGGTGGAGATCTCAAGGGAAGAGGAATTTCCACGGGCGATCCCAGGCAGTGTCTCAGGTCGGTATCAGTAAGTTGTGGTATTTCAGGTGAATATGCGATTAGTTGTTTAGGCGATTCAGTGGAGGTGTTTATAACAGTTGAGGATGGTGATGGTGTTGGTATGATAAAGGCGGTACTGCTAGGAAGAGGTGTAGAGACAGTGGTGGTAGATCCGGATATAACAGGAATTGATTTTTGTCTGGATGCCCATAGAACCTGAGATTCTGCCTGGGACATCCTTCGGCAGTCCCTACTATCAGTAAACTTCCAACAAGAAGCTGGATCCTGTTTTATGACCAGGTAATCATCATCCTTGTTAAATGTGCCATCAATTTCTTTATTTTCCCTCTCTTGCCTGTGTTTCAGATAGAATATAATATGGCGGTTTAGCTCCCTCTCATTCTTTGCGACATATTTACACAGTAAACAATAGAACTGGTGATTTTCAAGTAGTACATGTGTCAAGCCAACATGTTCCTTTAACTTCCTCAGTTCTGCTTTGTAAAAGCATTAGAGGTATTCATACGCTTGCCCTCTGTTAATGGTACTCTCCATACTGAAAATATAAAGGATGCATCATAAATATAATGCAAACTATCAGCTAGAACTGAGGTAATTTTGTTTTTGACACAATACTGGATGGACACCATGACAATTTATCCATTAGCATTTATAAATAATTATGGAAAAGCTTTACGTCTGCTTTTGGCATTGTGGTCTGTTTTGCTAGAGGGTCTGTCAAAGGAGGCTCGGACAGGTCTCAGTATGATAAAGAGGTAGCTGCCGAGGAGGTACAAAGGTTAAATATACACTGGTTTGTTGAACACTGGTTTTACAATCAAACAAGACAAATGTAAACAAATGCATTAAAACTACTGTTTCTTCTTTCTGTACTTGTTGAGTGCGCATCTTCCCCACTTGGCGTAATGTGGACCTAGGTAAGGCTTGAGTTTGTCATGGTTTAAGACCTTGATCAGACCATCTTGACTCAGCTGAACACAGTAGACTAGATCATTGTACTTCTTGAGAATAACACATGGACCGATGTAATGGGGCTGTAACTTTGGACAAACACCATCTCTTCTTTGTTCATGAAGATACCAAACTGCATCTCCAGGTTGATAGGACTTAAAACAAACTTTAGCATCAAAAATGTCTTTCTGTTGTTTTGCTGTTTTAGCCAGATATCGTCGACCAATGTCATGAGCCATCTGAAGTCTGGATCTCAAGCCATTTACATAATCACCATCAGACACAATCTGTTCAGATGTGTGTCCAAACTGCAGTTCTAAAGGAGTTCATACTTCTCTTCCCAACATCAACATATTAGGAGTGATACATGTGGAATCGCTCTCACTGGAACGGAATGCTGATGTCAAACATTCACTCTGTTCACCCTTCAAATAGGCTCTGCTCATTTGCAACAACGTGCGATGACTCCTTTCTATGCATTCATTACCCTTTGGATTTCTGGGGCTGGTTATAGTCTTCCGGATACCCATTAATTGACAAAGTTGACGAAAAATGTCGGATTCAAAGTTACTTCCCTGGTCTGAATGAAGAGATAAAGGACAACCAAAACGACCGATATATTCATCTAAAATGTTCGCCGCGCACGTCTCTGCAGTTTGATCAGGAATTGGATACACTTCTAACCATTTTGTAAAACTGTCTGTAACTGTGAGAATGTATATGTTTCCTCGAGGAGTTCTAGGTAAATGACCTACAATATCAGTGGTTACACAATCCAAAGGACCGCCAACTGGGATAGATCCCAATGGAGCCTTTGGTTTTCTGCTGGCAAGTTTGCTCTTTGCACATACATCACATCATTGTATCCAAACTTCAACATCTTCTCTCACCTCAAACCAATAAAATTCGCGTCTTATTCTCTGCAGAGTCTTCTTCCGTCCAAAATAACAATATCGAATTGTGCGCTAGCGTCAATATTTCTTTCTTTAAACTCACAGGGGTAACCAGTTGTAACCATTTGTCAGAATCATCTTTTTTCACAAATTTCTTATAAATAACATTATCAATGAGTACCAATGGATCCCACAGATTCAAATAATGTCTCGTAATAGGGGAAGAAAGCTGACACTCAGTGAAGCTGGGTCTACCTTTCTGGCATAAGTATCTCAAAACCAATGAAATGTCTGGATCGTTTTCTTGCAGCCTAGATAATTGCTGTTTTGTGTATCCACCTCTCCAAGAGGTCCATAAAGTATGGTCATTTTCTTCTTTACTACTTCTTGTCGTCACTGCTCTAAGTGGTTGGTGCCCTGTCTTTTGATATGGGAAACTAACAGATTTACAATCCGTTATGTTAATCTTCATAGAACTTTCCATGTCAAGTGCTCTTTTGGTACACTTCTTGCAAGGACCACACTTGAGATAGTCAAGGGAATCTACATCGGAACACAGACATTCTTCAGGAGAGGGACATCTTGACATACCATCAGCATTGCCATGTTTACTGCCAGGTCGATGTTAGATATAAAATTCAAAAGCTGATAAGATTTCTAACCAACGGGCGATCCGATCTTTAGGTTCTTTGAAACTGAACAACCAGACAAGTGCTTGGTGATCTGTTCGAACAAGAAATTTTCTTCCAAGTAAATACTGACGATAATATTCTACAAAATGTCGGATCGCCAGCAGCTCTTTGTCTGTCACGCAGTAATTGGTTTCAGCTGTATTCAGTGTCCGGCTACCATAGGCAATTACCTTTTCTTGACCATCCTGTATTTGGCTTAATACTGACATCACAGGCATCAGTATCTAGAATATATTCTCCCTCATCTCTCGGATAGGCCATAACTGGTGCTTCAGTTAAAATGTTCTTAACTTCTTCAAATGAGGCAGAACATGATTCAGACCAAATAAAATCTACACCTTTCTTGGTTAATTGTACCATAGGCCGTACAATTTGTGAGAAATCTTTAAGAAATCTACTGTAATAGCTTGCCATGCCAAGGAACTGTCTAATTTGTGTAACTGTCTGAGGTTGTGGCCACTCTTTAATTTTCAGAATATTGGAAGGTTTAGGTCGAACTCCATCACTAGAGACAACATGTCCAAGGAAAGTAACTTCAGTCTGTAGTAACTGGCATTTTTCTGGCTTCAGCTTCAAGCCTGCTGTAGAGATTCTATCAAGAACTCTAGTCAGTCTATCCATATGTTCATCAAAGGTTTTACTAAATATAACAACATCATCAAGATAGATTAGGCAAATTTGCCATTGCAAACCTTGAAGAGCAAGTTCCATAACTCGTTGAAAAGTCATTGGTGCGGACTTTAAACCCATAGGCATCTTCAGAAATTCGTACAATCCATACTTAGTTACAAAGGCTGTCTTGGGGATGTCAGAGTCCCTAACAGGAACCTGATGATAACCAGAAGTCATGTCCATCGTAGAATAGAGAGTTGAACCAGAAACAACATCTAAACAATCTTGAATTCTGGGAAGAGGGAAAGCATCATTTTCAGTAACACTATTTAAACGTCTGTAATCTATACAGGGTCTTACTTTCCCATTTTTCTTGCGCATAGGTACGATTGGACTTGCCCATGGAGATTTATACTTCCATATTATTTCTTGTCTTTCCATTTGTTCTATTGCTAATATTTCCTCATTGGCAAAAGCCAATGGCACCCGTCTTGGGGGCTGTTTCAGTGGTTTTGATGAACCCGTATTTATAGTGTGTTCTAATAAATTTGTTGTTCCAAGGTCGTCATCATCTTTAGAAAATACATGTTCAAATCTATTTAATAAGGAGGCTATTTTACGTCTCTCCTCTTCTGGTCTCCCCTCTCTTGCTTTAGCATAAATTTCTCTTAGATGGTTTGGTACGTCCGTGTCCTCTACATGTGTCTCACGGATATTGGGTTTAGGTTCTGGTCTCTCTCTTTGAACTTCTGCAACTACCTCTTCCGACTCGCTATATGTGTTCATCTGGGTTTTGCAATCATTTTTGTCAAACTGGAGTCTCCTAAGAGTATCTGAATTTTCTATTTCGGTCTCATCTTTTTCTGATAATACTGGATAAATTGTGTCGGCGTATAGCACCGCAGTTCCTATAACTGTACCTTGGTGAAGGACAATATCATTGTTTAAAGGATTAAACATTCTAATTTTTCCGGTAACATTCTTTAACAAATCAATCAAACTGGCGGTCATTACTAATGGTGACTTTTCCATAAAACAAGGTGCAGGTTCAATAAGAAACTCAAGGGCAGAACATAAGCCATCTATTTGGTCTATTTCGACATAAACATCCAAAACTACTTCACTTAATGCGGGAACTGTAAAATCATCAGCTACACTTACATTTCGTATCCTCCTCAAGTCTTTAACTACTTTACATGGAATATTTTCTCCATTCCAAGTAAACAGTTTGTCCACAAGTTTTATTTCTGTAGGGCCTCTATCGCCCATCATCAATATGTCTAATCCCAACAATACCTCGTCATCAATATGAGCAACCACAAGCTCTTTCTCAAAAGATACAGTATACTAAATTCAGCTGTACCCAACTCTACCAGTGGGCGTCCATCTGCTCCGATTAAAGTTGACGACTTGGTCAAAGGATGTCTCTTTGTTGCAGGTATTTTATTGTAAACCGTTTCTGAAATTACAGTTCTTGAGGCTCCAGTATCTATGGTAAAGATACCATTAACACCCTGTATGTTCCATTCTACATACACTCCTTCACCTTTTCTAGGTTGTCTACCAATAGTTATGGTGTCCCTCGGATCTGCTGAGCACAAACATTTCTGCAATTCAGAATTTTCAAATAATTCTGAAATATCTACCAGATGATCATCAAAATCTTCTAACACATCATACCCATGATGATCTTCATCTTTTTCTTGCTCTAAGTCAAAATGTGAAATACAATTCATACTATCTAACTGGGTTGTATTTAATTCATTAGCAAAAGTTAACTCGGTTCTATTTAATTCATTATCAGAAGTTAACTCTCTGACTTCAGAGTTATTATTACAACAGGTTTTCTCGTCTATGTGGGAAGAAGTGTTCAACGTTTTATTTTCTTCAACATTTATATTTACAATATCTAAATTCTGGCCTTCTTCAAATAATTTGGTCTCCTCCCGGCCACTGGACTTGATCGGTTCTAGTTTAAAAATTGATCCTTAGGTTTGTACTCTGACGCATCGCCATTAAGTTTGGTTACTGGTTTAGGCATGGACTGGGGAGCAGGACTACATCGAAACTGAACAGGTGGAGATACTTGAACATTCCCATTATTGGAATAAAATTTATATCTATTGGACTCTACTCTGTTTGGATTACTATAACATTCTCTGGCAAAATGACCAGTTTTTCCACAGTTATAACAAAGTATATCTTTCCTTTTAAAACTGCCTTGCATTGGCCTATCTATTGGTCTTAAACATAGGAAATTCTGTTTTGCCAATTATTTCTGACAAAAGTTCTTTTAATTCAATCTTATTAATCAAGATTGTATCTGGTACAGCTTGTTGAGTATTAGCGCTTTGCTGCTTAACATCATTTGTACGTGCATGGGCCAAGTCTGAGTCACTTGACTTTTTCGTCTGTACCTTTCGTGTCTGTTTCTTAGATTTGTTTGAGTGCTCTTCAAACATAGGTTCTCTACATGTTTCAATGTAATTTATAATATGATATAAAGCCTCGTCTATTGTTCTTGGTTCTTTATTCAATTCCAAATGAATTCGGGCATCATTATTCTGTAACCCTGTCAAGAAAGTTCTAAGTAAATCTTTTCTTCTGGTATCTCTGTCCCTACGGGGAAAACCCTTATCATATAGCATTTTTAAATCGACGGCGAATTCGTGTATGCTTTCCTGGAACATCTGGCGTCGGTTATTAAACTTTGAAATATATATACGGGTGGTGTCTACTTCTCCAAATCTGTTCCCTAACTCCCTGATTAGTTTCTTGTAAGACTTAGTAATAGTACTGGATAACTGATCATATACAAAATCACCAGCTGTGTCCTGCAGTCTAGGAAGAAGTTCTGACAGACGTTCCTTGCTTGACCAGTCATGCAGATCCGCCACAGCTTCAAAGCGGTTGATTCATACCCTCCATTTCTCTTTTCCTGTGAAAGGTGGGAGTATGTTGTTAGTATTTGGCCTAACATGGGTGGAGGCGTCAGCTTGCTCAAAATCTTAGTCAGAAGAAATGTTTGAGTCAGATGAGTCAGTAGATACACAAGGTGTTCTTCCTTTTGTACGTTTAACTCTCGACCCCCTGTCCATATTTCTCTGAACTTGGCTACCATTCCTAGCTGTTGTATGTCTCCGAGTCCGAATTTTTCTTTTCTGTATGTTACTAGTACCAGCTAATACTGGGGTAAGTTCTGGACTGTTCTCTCCTGTTTCATCTGTTTTCCTCTGCATGACCCCTACAACAAGACTACTGATACTCTGTGTGACTGTATCAAACATTTGTTTCATGGCTGACATGCTGTCCGACATTTTTCTCATTGCCACGGTCATAACTCTGAATGTGTCTTTTGGTTCTACGGTATCAGAAAATTCAAGGTCAGAATCTCTCCCCTCAATGTCTTCATTAATTCTGACCTTACTAGCAGTAACTCTAATAGGACTATCTCCGGAAGCACCATGTATACGTGTTGGTGTACTTGGCTTGCCAGCTTGAGATAGTGGCGGTACCTGGATTACAGTGGCATTACCGTGTTCCGGTAAGTCATTTCTGGACATCTCAAAATCACTATTGTCTGTTTGCATTTCAGTGTCTGTCTCTGCATTGGAGTCGACAGCCACTCCATCATCCTGTCTTCTTGTCTTCACCATTGTCTTTGTGTATATGTCGAAGTAACGTCTAGGTTCGTATCACTGGATACTCTTACGTCTCTGAGTATCCCACCGCTGCCACCAAATTTTATAACGGGCAAGGCGGTACTATGGTGATTTATATGGTAAATTTGCTGCCACCACCGGTGTTTAGTACACCGGGAACTTTACACTAGATTTGAACAACAAATCTGGGATGCTGTGGTGACGCCCAACTCAGGTCTCAGAAAGTTTTTTCTTTGTTTATTCTTTGTTTTAACATGTTTCGGTTTTATACAGTTTTTAGTTAATAAAGTGAAGACAAGTGATACGTTTTATGTGTTTCACTCAATAGTTTTGTCTGTTAGCATATAGTGACAGGTAAAGGGAAGTGGGGAAATAGACGTGGAACCAGAAACAACATACGAATCTCACCAAGCTAATGAAAATCCATTCGAAATACAGAAAAATTTGTGGGGGTAGTTTCTAATGTGGTAATTTGGAGAAAAGAGCACACTCACCTCGCTTGTGTCAGTGAATACCACACTGGCATCAATCGAGGAGAGAGAAATATTCACACAACCAAACGGCAACACGAGAAACTAAAATGGTCAGCCTATCCAGCAATCAAAACTGACTCTTGTTGGACAGAAAAGAAGTGCAGCTATCTCACGGGATAGGAAATGGAACAATATGACAGATCGGTGGATCCTGGGGAGACTAAAATCTACCATCAAATAACTGAAATAATCACTGTAGTCTGAGCTGGGAACAATGGACCGAGGATAAGTTGGGCATGTACAATTCAACCGCTGCTCTGTAATTGTCCGTTTTGTAGCAATAAATAAAGTAAATGTAATTCAGTTCAACATAGTTTTTATATATATTCAAATTATTCAACATCAATACAATACAATTCAAAGTCAATCAAGAAACAAACCAGTGTTCAACTTATGTAATATTTAACAAGTTATTAATGCTTAGATTCAATGCTCAATTTACACTAACCGATCTATGTTTACATAGTCGAATGTCAGTTTGTCTTTTATTTATCTCAGTTTTATTTTAAATTGTGAAAGTTACCAAGTAAAGCTTAGTGAAATGAATTTAACGCCAACCAGTTTGTGAATACATAAACCGAATTGTTAGCGGGTCCTACTATGAAGCAAGTGTAAAATAACATTACGCTGACCCACTTCAATAGATCAAAGTGGAATGTCAGGAATATTGCTATGTCCAACTTAAGTAGCAAAATCCTATCTCCTAACAACCTAACCAACAAACAGAATAAGTGGATGGGCGAGTGTGGGCGTAGGGTGGCATGGCATGGTAAGTTTTATTTCAGCAGTAACAGCAAGGGAAATACAAATAATTTTGAACTAACCAAACTATACAACTCTAGTCTGAATGTCAGTAAATACCAAATAAACTCTCTTATTGAGTAAAAATAAGAGAATCGGACTCAACCCACAAGCAAACAACTTGTAGAAATGTTTAATCCGAAATGTAATTAACCTGAACTAATTTCCGCCCGAACTCATTAGACTACTAATGACATGTCCGGATAAAGAAAATAATAAATAAGCCAAACGGTAGAAAAGTTAATTAAAATTACTAAAATAGAACCCGACACATAAAGAATACTCTATGCGAATTTCGGATCTATAATTTATCCAATTTAGCTTCGACTTCACAATAAAACATTGTGAAAATGTCAAAGAGAAAAATGCCACAGAAATAAAAATGTTCTTATCTTAAAATAAACTTTAAACTTTCAAACAATTCCTAACTAACCTATTGAAATGTAAGAATATCTGAATAAATTATCCAACCGTGTGGTACACTCAACCTGCACCAGCGTAAGAACAAAATAGTAAGAACACCGAACGGGATGCTGAGCCCTTTTTATACTAATATATTCCACCGGGACAACCGCCGGGGTAACGACATTTCACTCCAGTCCAAATACCAGCTACACATTCGCCTTACAAATAAATTCCGGCAACAGTAAAATAAATTGTTCTACAATTCATAAAACGATAGAATCTTATATACACACTCATAATATCTTAGTCGACAATAATCTTAAGTTTCTTGTTACATTTTAATACACAACATCTTATTTCAATGCCAACAATAAAACGGGATTCTTACATTGATTACAAATAGTCCCGCTAGGTAAACTAAAAGAGCAATGCATTGTGGGATATTTATCCTTGACTGATTTATCACAATAACAATACCGGCGCCAATACGCACATGTTTGTTTACAAAATAATACAATGTTGTGCGCCTTTACACATGTTGAACACTGGCAGTTCTGAACAACTGAATACTCTGTTGAAATATGGGATCGACTTACGTAAGAATTTTAAGCTTTCAGAAAATATTTGAAGCAGAAATCATTACTATCACCAGTAACTTACAGTAAAATCGGTATTGACAAAAATCAGCTGTCTGTAAATTCACGTGAAAAATAGTAAGACATTGCCGAAAATACGAGGAACGGCACTTGTAACTTCAAATAAAGTAGGGGGTAATCCTGTATCTTACAGTATTTTGAGAATAATTGTTTTTTTCTTAATAAAAATGGCAATGTCCATGTCTATGAAACCATACAAAATTACATATATTATTTTGCACCTGCCTTTAGAAGGATTTATGACAAATCAGATTTAGCTAATCAAGGCATATTGTGTTTCTGAACTTTCAATGACACGTATTCTATATATTTCTTTACATTGTAAAGAACCACATTCATTTTTTTTCGATGCTCCATAACTATATAAAAGAAATCATGTTTCCTAAGCCATGGTATATGCAGTATCTTTTATCGACAATATGAATTCAACTTCGTTTTGAAATCACTTGTTTTATTACATGGAGCAACAGCACAAGGTACAATTATCATCGTAAATTGCAGGAAAATATATAAGAAAACAAAAGTAATAGCTAGGGTCATAAAAAAGAAATCGGACTACCAAAACAAAACCCACAGACCTTCTACAAGTCAATGACCCACTTTATAACAGAAGAGAATCACATTTGTCACAACTTCAATGGTGATAGGCACAGATAGCACAACTAGATGTGAATCCATAATTCATACGATGGTGTCACAACTGCCTCAGGCTTATATTCTATATATTACGCAACTTATGTGAATTCATGAAATAATTAATGGTGGCAACTTTACGTGGTAAATCACTTAACGAAAAAGTGTTTGAGTGCAAAGAGTTCAACTGTACTTCTTTCATATTCTGCCTTGTCCTACACAGGTGAAATGAAAAAAAAAACAATTTCCATCCAGAAAGTAATCAGGACAATATCCCCTGTAATAAGTTGATTGATATTAAAAACAGGTTTCGCTTTTAAATATAGTATTCGATGCTATATTTATTAAGGCATTATAACGTCACTATTTAAATCTATTTTTGTTGACATGGACAAACAACATTTGACGTAAAAAAAAACCACCGCGAAAAAGAAAGACTAGAAGATGAAGCTGAGGGTTAGATTACATAGTCTTGACCGTATATTAAATATTTTTATATATTTACAGGTATAAAAGTTGCCAATAGCTACTATATAACAAGTAGTCTAATCAAGATATAATGTAACAATTGAATCGCTTTTTTTATTCTGGGAACGTAAAGTATATAATTTACTTTCATGTTCATTATAATGTGATTGAATGATTTTAACACATGTACTACATTTAACTGATAGGTTTATGGTGTTTAACGCCAATTTCAACAATATTTCATCAGTTACATTTTTGTATATCGTGGATTTTAGTTTTATTGGTGGAGGAAATCGGAGTACCAGGAGCAAACCACCGACCAGCCACGTCTCTGACAAACTTTATCACTGCAGTGAATGTGTTTATAAAGGTATGAACACAGATTTATAGTAAACAATTCAATCTTTATATTGAGCATATTTATTTTTTTG